>CM072522.1:59192272-59299772 GCA_036898135.1 Oncomelania hupensis | reverse complement strand
TACCCCTGTCTTCTTCGTTACGCACGGACTTTACGATACTGCACCTTTCGTACACAAAAAGTAAATCGGTCACGCTATTCTATGTACACTACATACAGAGAAGTGCAACTTCGTAAAAAGTATAATTCTCCCTGCTATCTGAAAACTCGTGTCGTCACACGCAGATACTCGAAAATCAATATATTTCTCGTGATGATGATGATGATGATGATGATGATGATGATGATGATGATGATGATGATGATGATGATGATGATGATGATGATGATGGTGATAATGATGATGATTAACAAATAATTCAAAAAACACTATTAAAAATTGATTTGACATCATTTCAGTGATGCTGTTTTTAGATAGAACAGAAAGTGGGCTTTGCTATTATAGAAATAGGCCTAGAGCTAATAACGAAAGTCCACCGGCTTATGTAAACATCTGTACAACAGGACTATGACATGAAAACGCCATAATCTTCAACATCATCATCATCATCATCATTGTTGATGATATCATCATCATCATCATCATCATCATCATCATCATCATCATCATCATCATCATCATCATCGTCGTCATCGTCGTCATCGTCGTCGTCGTCGCATTCGCCGACGGCATCACCATTATCAACATCATCATCAGCATCAGCAGCAGCAGCATCCGCACGTTGTTGCTACTCACTCCTTGTCAAAGTCCACCTCATCGAAGAGGACACAGAGCGTGCCTCCACGTACAGCCGCTGACAGATCATTGAATGCCACGTCCACATCGTCAGCGTCGTTAAAGAAATCATAAGAGTGAAAGTGCACCGCGGCAGGGGGCGCTGTGGGATCAGCAGCCATGGTCACTTGCAGCTGGTTGTAGATCAGAAGGCTGGCAGACAGAGCTATATTGTACAGACTGATGACGTGGACGTCATGGCCTCTGGACAGCCAACAAAGTCCTTGTAGGACCAGCAGTATTGTTTTGCCTGCACATGTATACGGATACATAATGATGATGATGATGATGATGATGATGATGATGATGATGATGATGATGATGGATGTAGGACCAGCAGTGTGGTGTTTTGCCTGCACACATATACGGATAAATGATGATGATGATGATGGTGATGATGATGATGATGATGATGATGATGATGATGATGATGATGATGATATTGATGACTAAATAACAAGAATGATGAAGAATACGTGATGTGGTTAATAGACAACATCTGTACAAAGGGAAAATCAATCCTAAAAGGCAGTGAAGACGACGTGATGTTGTGATAGATCTCTAGACGTGCTTGCCCTATCTACCATAACCTATTTATCCTATCCAGTACATCGGAAGTCGTTGGGGCACCATAGATGATCGTTTAAACAGCGTACTCCATCTGTCTGTCCTCTGCACCCCTAGATATGCAGTGTTTTCTAATTATGTTATATTTCCTGTGTGACAAATCTACTGACTTTGTTCTTCGTGTGCAGCAGTCTGGCCAAACTGTCGTCTGCTACATGCGCGCAGTACTTTATTTTGTGTGTACAATTATCCATCCCATTTTCAATGAAAATGCAATGTTCCTCAGCTTGGAGAATTCAGGCCTGTTTGATTTTCTTTGAGTACTATTATTTTATATCCAAACATAGAAAGAAGTAGCGCAAATCTAGTATACATGTACACACCAAAGATATGTACTGTTACTATAGAGATTGCTATGTGCTGACTTTGCCCAGACATCACACAACACACCTATAGACTACGGATGTTCATGGAGCGAGATATCCGACTAAAAATTGGAAATTCTTTGCCCAGACAGCTTTGACACATCACAATAACTACAATTGGCTGCGCGCGTGCACAACCCATCCCCTCCCCACCTTCACCCCACACGGAAATAGAAAGAAAGCAAGGGACAGGGAACTATATCAACACTTCATCCTCACTGTAGTTATACAATGAATAGGGAAACATATCAACACTTCATCCTCACTGTAGTTATACAATGGATAGGGAACATATCAACACTTCATCCTCACTGTAGTTATACAATGGATAGGGAAACATATCAACACTTCATCCTCACTGTAGTTATACAATGGATAGGGAAACATATCAACACTTCATCCTCACTGTAGTTATACAATGGATAGGGAACTATATCAACACTTCATCCGCACTGTAGTTATACAATGGATAGGGAAACATATCAACACTTCATCCTCACTGTAGTTATACAATGGATAGGGAAACATATCAACACTTCATCCTCACTGTAGTTATACAATGGATAGGGAACTATATCAACACTTCATCCTCACTGTAGTCTACTACATTTTCAAAGTTGCTTGCTGAACGCTCAAATAGGCCTACGTCCATGTTTATACTTGACAAACAATCTGGGCTTTGCGGATAACACAAAAAATATTAAAACGACATTTGGAAGATGACCATTGCTAGAGGAGAAGCCATTGATCGAGCTACTGTACTCTACTGTAGGTCCGCAGTGAAAAGAAACTCAGTTTCCTTGCAAGGCGGCGCACTGCGAGCATGTAATTTTTTTTTAAAATAGTCGGGAATCAGAACGAGCAAACTGCAGGTCAGTCTGTCTGTCTGTCAGTCTTTCGTTCTGTCGGTTGGTGCGTTTCCCGCCACACCTCAAGAACCACCAAACAGATTGCGACCAAACTTCACAGTAATATTATTTAGACTAGTTGCCATCTTCCATGTCATCATGTTTGCTCTACCGTAAAGATCAAGATCGTTGGAGTCAATTTGCTGCTAAATATGTTTTGCTCTATTCCTAAAAAAACAACAATAAAAACAAAAACACAAAAACACCCAAAACAACCACGGTGGACCCAATATTGGGGACTTTTGGAATACGGGTACTTCAACTCATGATCATTCAGTCAGTATAGCCCAGTCAGACTGCCGGTCGTTTGTTTCTTTGAATTTCACTTTTTTAAAAGCAAATTTTGCATTAGGCCTACTTCAAGAACACGTGACAGATTTTGAACAATTTTCTCTATGCACATGCTTTATGTACTTTTGCAATTGCATAGGCTCAATAAGTTACCACGCACAGATCATTCATATAGCAGATGACGAAATATAGCCCGCCCGAGCGAAGGAAAATAATGCGTGAGAGCGTCTCGCATTTTTGTATAAGACATAATGGAAGTTCCCCCTCTTTCCGTAATAAGCTCTTTGGTTCGACTAGGCTGCGTGCTGAGATCCAAGATTTTCTATGAGAAGATAAGGAACTGGGAGGAAAAGCTGACCCTTTTTTGACACGGGCAGAACGTTTTCTACATCATTGTCCCAGACAAACCTCTTGAGTCCACTGTGCAGACTGGGGAAATGAAAGATACACTGTACACAAATAACACAAAGTGGTTTTAGTTGCTCGTCAAGTGTGTTTACGTGAGCTGTTTTATTACATAGCACGCGCTATCACGCTCAAAAGCAAAATATCCCAAGTAAGAAATAGGGCTGATGGGTTACAATTATGCAAAACTGTTCTTTGTCTGAAACTGTAACTCTTTGTGTCTTTGATTAGTTGGTTTTGAAATTAACGTTGTGTTTGTCATCGTTTATTTGTGATGGATAAAATAATAATGACCTGTAATTTTCATATTTTTGCGTATAGTGCGATTCTTTTTTTTTTCACTTTTGAATACTCATGTACAGTCTTGTAAGGCTAATGTTTCTTCACCTCTCGTTTGTTGTCATTCAAAAAAAAAGGTATAATGTTTGTTTTTATTTTTTTTTAAAACAGGGTTACATATGTCGATTAGTTGCCTTTGCGTGCAGCATCTGCGCGATGTTTTGAGATCACCGGCGCTGGCCTTCCACACTAGACTAGTCTTTAAGTTCACTCAATAACATTGACCATTGCTTGTGATGGGGGTAAGGTGGGGTGTGAGGTTGGAGCCTGTGCAACTCCTTCATAATAATAATATATCTATTGTTTGTTTGTTTGTTTTTAAATTTAATGTTGTAACTTTTGAATACCGCCGGCTTGTTTTATTTGAGCAGTCCAGTAGGAAACGTTGTATCGTGTTATTTAAATATTGACATACAAATACTTCCCTTTTTACCGAATGTGTAAGAGGTTTCAATGCAATCTTCGTCTCTTCGATGTATGATAATCGTCATCCCAAAATTACAATGAATGGTTTGTTTGTGAGTCTGATGTCAGAGTCGCTGAAGAAAGGGAAGTCAGCGGGAGTGGACAACATACCCGCGGAACTGCTACAAGCAGAAGGAGAAGGGATAATTGATGCCCTCACCATTATCTGTAACAAGATCTGGCAGAGTGGGGAGTGGCCTACACCATGGACCCAGTCGCTTGTCATCACTCTTTCCAAAAAAGGTAACCTTCAGGAGTGTGAAAATTACCGCACCATCAGCCTCATCAGCCATCCAAGCAAGGTCCTCCTGAAAATAATACTCAACAGGTTAAAACCCCAAGCTGAACAAATCATTGCTGAAGAACAAGCAGGAGTCAGGGCAGGGCGAAGTACCACTGAACAGATTTTTAACCTCAGAATAATCTGTGAGAAGTAGGCTTACATACAGCATCAACAACATCTATATCATGTGTTCGTGGACTTCAAGAAGGCGTTTGACCGAGTCTGCATGCAGCTCTATGGGCAACAATGAAAGTTTACAACATCAGTCCTAAAATTATTGAAGTCATCAAGGGCCTGTTTGATGGGGCTACCAGTGCAGTCCTCCATAACAGCGTCATTGGGAACTGGTTCAGAACAACAATCGGTGTGCGTCAAGGATGCCTACTCTCTCCAACACTCTTCACCATCTTCCTAGAGCGCATCATGTCATATGCCCTTGCAGATCACGAAGGCACAGTCAGCATAGAGGGTAGAGCAATCTCCAATTTTCGTTTTGCGGATGACATTGATGGATTGGCTGGAGAGGAACAGGAACTTGAACAACTCGTACAGAGGCTTGACACCACCTCCAGAGCTTATGGAATGGAAATAAGTGCATAGAAGACCAACATGATGACCAACAACGCCAATGGCATCAACACGGACATCAAAGTCCAAGGCCAATCCCTCAACAAGTGCATAGCCTCAAATATTTAGGAGCCATTGTATCAGACAATGGGTCCCGACAGGAAGTCCTCTCCAGGATCGCACAAACAACTGCTGCCCTGACAAGGTTGAAGCCCATTTGGAAAGACAGGACCATCAGTCTACATTCCAAAGTAAGACTGTTGCGCTCCCTTGTCATCTCCATCTTCCTATATACTTGCGAAGCATGGACCCTCACAACAGATCTTCAACGAAGGATACAAAGCATGGAGATGAGGTGCTACAGAAGACTTATGGGCATTTCCTATACCCAACACATCACCAATGACGAAGTCCAACAGACCATCACACAAGCCATTGGACAACACGATGACCTGTTCACAGTGGTGAAAAAACGGAAACTCCGATGGTATGGCCACGTCACCAGATCATCAGGCCTTGCAAAGACCATTCTGCAAGGCACAGTGCAAGGAGGTAGAAGAAGAGGGAGACCGAAAAAGAGGTGGGAGGACAACATTCGAGAATGGACTGGTTTGACACTGAGCGAAGCCATCAGAGCTGCTGAGGACAGAGAAAGATGGAATATGCTGGTTAAACGATCATCTGCTTTGCCCCTACGACCTCCGAGTTACGGGACAGGATAGGATAGGATACGATAGGATGTCAGAGTAAGACATGACTCGTGTGTTTCTTCATTAATCTTTGATTTTGATGTTTAAAAAAATGTTTGACACTTTATTGCCCCTTTTTATTCAAACAAGTATTGTTGTTTTCCATGAAATTAAAATTTTGCCTACCTTTTGTGTATGTATGTTCCGACTTGCATTGTTCGGTCGCTCTGGAAGAGATGAAAATGTTTGTTTTTATGCTAGATAATGGGAAATAACCACGTACATTTTGTTTCACTGAAATGTAGGGGGTTATGGGACTTGCAGAAGAGGAGAGATCTGTTTCATTGTTGGAGAGAGAAAACAATATTATGTCTGTATGTTGCAAGACACACTTTTTGTTTATATCCCACAATGGAAAAAGGAATAAAGAATGAAGGGATTTTTATGCTTTTACCTCTAATTCCAGAGGAGTTGCGATTCTTATGAATAATACAGTTGAATATAAAATATGTAATGTTCACAGAGATGTAAATGATAACTGGCTTATAATACACTTGAAGATGTATAAGAAAGATGTTGTGATTGTTAGTGTGTAGTGAAGGAGCTAGTGGCTTGGTGCATAGACAACAATCTGGAATTAAACGTCTCAAAAACGAAAGATAGTGGTAGATTTCCGTCAAAACAGAAACAACATACAACCCCTGTCCATCAACTGAGAAGCAGTTTCAGGTTTCTCGGCACAACCATCTCCTCGGATTTAGGATGGGAAAAGCACATCACGGGCGTGGCCCGCCAGCTTAGTAAGTTTCGGGTGACCCAAGCTATCATGGCCAATTTTTACCGCGCCACCGTAGAAAGCATTTTGACCTTTTCATTCATCGTTTGGAATTCCAGCGCAAACATCCGAGATAAAGAGCGTTTGGACTGTGTTGTGCGTCAGGCTTCAAGATGTGTTGGTGGGGCCCTCCCGTCCATCGAGGCTTTACATGCGCAACGTGTCACACGCAGAGCCAAACATATCCATGATGAGTCCCACCCCACCCACGTGCTCTTCCAGATGCTCCCCTCAGGCCGTAGATTCCGTTCCCTCCCCAGCAAAACCACACGCTCACTGAATGGCTTCTTCCTGTAGTCTGTCAGACATTTAAACCAGACAATGGAATTACATAGGTTGTTCTTTATTGTGTGCACTTTTACCGTCATACTAGTCGTGAATTGCGGGTGTGTGCTTATGCGTGCGAATCTATTTTGGTCATCTGTATATTTGCTGTGTCTGGCGATGTACGTTAAAATCATGCATCTGTTTTGTTATCTGTAAATCGGATGCGTCTGTTGATGTCTGTATTTTTATGTACTACATGAGTGTCTTAGTCAGACGTGGGTCTGCTGTGTAGTATATACTGGTGGTTACATATGTCGCACTAGATCTATACTTTATTTGTTTTTATGTATCTTGTGCATGCGTGCCACTGATCTAAAGCAGTCTTTGTGTCATGTATACTATAACTGTACGAATGCCACTTGGCGAATAAATCTTGAATTGAACTGAATTGAAATTGAAATTGTTTGGGCCAAAAACTGATGACCCCAGTTTATATAGAGAACCTGAGCAAACAATAAAGAAGTGTGAAGAGTGTGAACATGCAATCTTGGGTGGGAGGGGGGAACTGGAACTTGGTATTAGATTACGATGTAGACTGCCACAACTACAGACAGATAAACATTGTTAAGAGCTCATGAATTGGTTAAAAACTAACGATATGCAATTGAAGTTTAACAGATACATGGAGATCCACTAATCCTGACGACCAACGATATACTTGGCGTAGAAACCCCCCACCCGCCTCCAGCAAAGCCATTTAGACGTTGTCCTCATTTTGGATCTTGTTTGGTAGTTTGTTCAAGAGGTGGATATAAATCCTGGTTAAGAAGCGATAATTCTGTTGTCACCCTAACGCTGCAGTTTGGAGAAGAAAACACTCGACAATTGTGTTGGTTGTTTGTTGACATTCAACTCGTCTTTGTTACTTGATACAAAATACTTAGAGACAATAAACTGTTAAATTAAATCTGTCATGACTGAAAACGAACTTTCCCTTATAATAGAGATAACTTAGACGATATTCCGCTATCGGATATTCAGTTGACTACTTCAATAATGGTTTCGATGCAGTCAATCTAAACATTTGACAAATTTAAAAAATGGATGTCCTTTCCGTCTTCTAATAACGATCTCCATGCCTTTACACCACACGTTTGAGTGATAGATGTGTTTGCTGTCTATGTGAGAGTGGATGAAACATGTGAGCGTGTAAGGTGGTCCAGATCGCCGCGCTTTGAGCTTGATTAGTAATTTGGGAAAAAGCGCGTATATAGCATCCAATATTAAAGTATTAGTATTGTTATTTTGAGATCAATTGTTTTAGATATTAGGTATTCATATCTCATACATATTTTCCGTCTTCTAATAGCGACTGGCCTTTTACACCACATCTTTGAGTGATGAATGTGTGTTGTTGTGTATGTAGGAGTGTCTATGACAGGAAAGCGTATATGTAGGTTTCAGATCGCCGCGCTTTGTGTCTGATTTAGATTATGGCGCGTATACATCTAATGTTATTATTATTACTAACCAGTCCCCGGCGGACCCGTGATGCAAGCCAGAGGCGGATCTCTGGTCAATATGTCCAGCTGCTGCTGGGTCAGCACCAGACGTGACAGCCTCTTTCCCAGTTCTGCCACCGCCTGGCCCTCAGTCCGCACCTCCACACGTGGGGGGACACTGCAGTGAACACTGACTGTAGTGGCTGGTCCCACGAACCTGCACAAAATTCATAATGACAAACACATCATCATCATCATCATCATCATCATCATCATCATCATCATCATCATCATCATCATCATCATCATCATCATCATCATCGTCGTCGTCGTCGTCGTCATCATCATCATCATCATCATCGTCGTCATCATCAGCAGCAGCACCAGCACCACAACTATCGCCATTACTACTATTGGCAATATAAAACATACGTTCAGCTTGAACTGACGCTAACAGTACACCAATGATCAATGTAAAACAAAAGCTGATAAAACATGAGTCATAAAAATATTACCTAGCTGCCACATCTAGGTACAGCCTTTCCCCTCTTGGACCACTGAGCTGAGGATCTGGAGACGCCATGATGTGTCGCCACCAGCTGGCTAGTTTGGTTAGGACAGCGGGAGTCACATCCCAGAAAGTATTGGGATGCGATAACTGGTCAGCACAGACACAGAGCTGTACGGCGTGTGAGACGTCTGCTGCCCCAAGACACTGACATAGGTGCTGTAAAATACACAGTGGACTTGTAGTCTGACCACGCTTTGCTCTTGTGGACACTTTATTAGAAACCTTAGCTTTATGTAGGCCTAATGTTGTCGTGGACACTGTAGCTTAAGCCTTAGCCTGTTCTCACAATGGCGATTTGAGACACACACACTCATACACGCACGCACACACGCACACACGCACGCACGCACGCATACACTCACATACGCAAACAGACACACCCACAATCTCGCACGCACGCGCGCGTATAAACACATACACGCTCACATTAATTATAATAAATTCCTGCGCAGGTAAACATAGAAGTATGGTCAAAGAGAGAGAGAGAGAAAGAGAGAGAAAGAGAGAGAGTTACCTGCAATAACAGACTGTTTGACGTCAGCACCCTGTGTAGCTGGCCACTGGTGACGTAGGGCAGGAACAGCGTTTTGCGCACTGTCAGATTTGGAGCCAGGTCACTGACCACGTGACTGATGACTTTCTCCGACCGGTCCAGCTGTGTGATGGCTTTCTCCACCCTCTTGGCCACATCGCGGTCAGGGGCAGTGGCGTTTTGCTTGACAACCTGCCACCTGCCCACAGACTTGAGCTCTCCGATCAGAACACCGTAACGGCGGTGTATTATTATTATATCTGCCTCGCCATGTGAGTACTTGGTTTCCCGCCTGTCCAAGTGTTTTGGAAGTGGGATCTGTAGCTGTGCAATGGACGCAGCATACGTGGGTTTATTCAAATATTGTCCGAAATTGAGTTGGGAGAGGATGAACATGACCTCCTGCTGAGTCGTTCCCAGGGCCTTCAGGTTGGTGACGACATGCTGCTGGCCAAAATCATCACTGAAGTCGCTTTCCTGGACTCGAACAGGGGTGACATGAGGCAATACTGGTGTCCATAGAACTTGTGGGGGTGAAGGTATTTGACTGGGACCTGGGACAGGTGGGACCGCAGCAGGTAGGACAGGTGGGACAGCAGCAGGTGGGACAACAGCAGGTGGGACAGCAGCAGGTGGGACAACAGCAGGTGGGACAACAGCAGGTAGGACAGGTGGGACAGCAGGCGGGACAGCAGGTGGAATAGCAGGTGGCACAGCAGCAGGTGGGACAGCAGCAGGTGGGACAGGCAGGACAAAAGCAATCTCGCTGGTGCCTGGCACAGTTTGTGTCGTATAGGGCACACGGTTGAAGTTGAAGGGTGGCACACAAATGGTTTCCGTGGTGGCGTTAGGGTAGAGGTTGATCACAAAGTCCCGCCACTCTTCCTGTGCAGTGCGACATGGATTATTCGTCGCCATCGCTCCACCTCCTGTGACGTATGATTTTGTAACTTATGTATCTCTGACTTGTGCGTCTCTGACTTGCGTGTCTCTGACTGTTGCCTTTCTGTTCAAAAGTCAAGTAAAGTCTACACACTATATTCCAAGTTTTGCAAAAGGTTATGTCTCTGATACGGTAAAGGTGTTGGTCTGAAAAAAAACAAAAAGTCATTCTAGGCCAGACTGTTGATGCTATCAAACGTGTGATAGATAAATGTACGTTGTGTCACAGATGTACAGGTGGGACTAACCGCAATAGAGGTGTGACTAACAGCAAAACAGGTGTGACTAACCGCAATACAACCGCAATACAGGTGTGACTAACAGGTGTGACTAACAGGTGTGACTAACAGCCATACAGGTGTGACTAACAGCAATACAGGTGGGACTAACATCAACGCTGGCAATAGGTTCCTCAGTCTCAGGCCAAATGACGTACAAGGAGCAGTTTTCTTGGCATAACTAGGTGACTGAAGGCCATGTCGCATGGCGATGTTTTGCAAGGAGACAACAGACATAATTATGTGCAGTCTTCCAATATGTTTAGGCAAAACGGTCAAGTAAAGTCACGCCCTGGACAGTGGAATTCCTAGTATGTATCCACCGCAGGAACAACACCCATGTCGGACCCCCGAACGAGGAAGCAGAGTTGATTTTTCGCAAAGGAATTGCCCTGTGAGGCATGTGTGGCGGTTAACATTACTTATTACAGATATGTTGAAGTAGAGTTGCCTAGGCTATATGATAACATTATGTATTACAGATATGTTGAAGTAGAGTTGCCTAGGCTATATGTGTGGCGGATAACATTATTTATTACAGATATGTTGAAGTAGAGTTGCCTAGGCTATATATGTGGCGGTTAACATTATTTATTACAGATATAATGAAGTAGAGTTGCCTAGGCTATATGTGTGGCGGATAACATTATTTATTACAGATATGTTGAAGTAGAGTTGCCTAGGCTATATGTGTGGCGGTTAACATTATTTATTACAGATATGTTGAAGTAGAGTTGTCTAGGCTATATGTGTGGCGGATAACATTATTTATTACAGATATGTTGAAGTAGAGTTGTCTAGGCTATATGTGTGGTGGATAACATTATTTATAACAGATATGTTGAAGTAGAGTTGCCTAGGCTATATGATAACATTATTTATTACAGATATGTTGAAGTAGAGTTGTCTAGGCTATATGATAACATTATTTATTACAGATATGTTGAAGTAGAGTTGCCTAGGCTATATGATAACATTATTTATTACAGATATGTTAAAGTAGAGTTGTCTAGGCTATATGATAACATTATTTATTACAGATATGTTGAAGCAGAGTTGCCTAGGCTATATGATAACATTATTTATTACAGATATGTTGAAGTAGAGTTGTCTAGGCTATATGTGTGGCGGATAACATTATTTATTACAGATATGTTGAAGTAGAGTTGTCTAGGCTATATGTGTGGTGGCTAACATTATTTATTACAGATATGTTGAAGTAGAGTTGCCTAGGCTATATGATAACATTATTTATTACAGTTATGTTGAAGTAGAGTTGTCTAGGCTATATGATAACATTATTTATTACAGATATGTTGAAGTAGAGTTGCCTAGGCTATATGATAACATTATTTATTACAGATATGTTGAAGTAGAGTTGTCTAGGCTATATGATAACATTATTTATTACAGATATGTTGAAGTAGAGTTGCCTAGGCTATATGTGTGGCGGATAACATTATTTATTACATATATTTTGAAGTAGAGTTGCCTAGGCTATATGTGTGGCGGATAACATTATTTATTACAGATATGTTGAAGTAGAGTTGCCTAGGCTATATGTGTGGCGGATAACTTTATTTATTACAGATATGTTGAAGTAGAGTTGTCTAGGCTATATGTGTGGCGGATAACATTATTTATTACAGATATGTTGAAGTAGAGTTGTCTAGGCTATATGTGTGGTGGATAACATTATTTATTACAGATATGTTGAAGTACAGTTGTCTAGGCTATATGTGTGGTGGATAACATTATTTATTACAGATATGTTGAAGTAGAGTTGTCTAGGCTATATGTGTGGCGGATAACATTATTTATTACAGATATGTTGAAGTAGAGTTGTCTAGGCTATATGTGTGGCGGATAACTTTATTTATTACAGATATGTTGAAGTAGAGTTGTCTAGGCTATATGTGTGGCGGATAACATTATTTATTACAGATATGTTGAAGTAGAGTTGTCTAGACTATATGTGTGGTGGATAACATTATTTATTACAGATATGTTGAAGTAGAGTTGCCTAGGCTATATGATAACATTGTTTAGTACAGATATGTTGAAGTAGAGTTGCCTAGGCTATATGATAACATTATTTATTACAGATATGTTGAAGTAGAGTTGTCTAGGCTATATGACAACATTATTTATTACAGATATGTTGAAGTAGAGTTGCCTAGGCTATATGATAACATTATTTATTACAGATATGTTAAAGTAGAGTTGTCTAGGCTATATGATAACATTATTTATTACAGATATGTTGAAGCAGAGTTGCCTAGGCTATATGATAACATTATTTATTACAGATATGTTGAAGTAGAGTTGTCTAGGCTATATGTGTGGCGGATAACATTATTTATTACAGATATGTTGAAGTAGAGTTGTCTAGGCTATATGTGTGGTGGATAACATTATTTATTACAGATATGTTGAAGTAGAGTTGCCTAGGCTATATGATAACATTATTTATTACAGATATGTTGAAGTAGAGTTGCCTAGGCTATATGATAACAATATTTATTACAGATATGTTGAAGTAGAGTTGCCTAGGCTATATGATAACATTTTTTATTACAGATATGTTGAAGTAGAGTTGCCTAGGCTATATGATAACATTATTTATTACAGATATGTTGAAGTAGAGTTGTCTAGGCTATATGATAACATTATTTATTACAGATATGTTGAAGTAGAGTTGCCTAGGCTATATGTGTGGCGGATAACATTATTTATTACATATATTTTGAAGTAGAGTTGCCTAGGCTATATGTGTGGCGGATAACATTATTTATTACAGATATTTTGAAGTAGAGTTGCCTAGGCTATATGTGTGGTGGATAACATTATTTATTACAGACATGTTGAAGTAGAGTTGCCTAGGCTATATGTGTGGCGGATAACATTATTTATTACAGATATGTTGAAGTAGAGTTGCCTAGGCTATATGTGTGGCGGATAACATTATTTATTACAGATATGTTGAAGTAGAGCTGCCTAGGCTATATGTGTGGTGGATAACATTATTTATTACAGATATGTTGAAGCAGAGTTGTCTAGGCTATATGTGTGGCGTATAACATTATTTATTACAGATATGTTGAAGTACAGTTGTCTAGGCTATATGTGTGGTGGATAACATTATTTATTACAGATATTTTGAAGTAGAGTTGCCTAGGCTATATGTGTGGCGGATAACATTATTTATTACAGATATTTTGAAGTAGAGTTGCCTAGGCTATATGTGTGGCGGATAACATTATTTATTACAGATATGTTGAAGTAGAGTTGCCTAGGCTATATGTGTGACGGATAACATTATTTATTACATATATGTTGAAGTAGAGTTGCCTAGGCTATATGTGTGGCGGATAACATTATTTATTACAGATATGTTGAAGTAGAGTTGCCTAGGCTATATGTGTGGCGGATAACTTTATTTATTACAGATATGTTGAAGTAGAGTTGTCTAGGCTATATGTGTGGCGGATAACATTATTTATTACAGATATGTTGAAGTAGAGTTGTCTAGGCTATATGTGTGGTGGATAACATTATTTATTACAGATATGTTGAAGTACAGTTGTCTAGGCTATATGTGTGGTGGATAACATTATTTATTACAGATATGTTGAAGTAGAGTTGTCTAGGCTATATGTGTGGCGGATAACATTATTTATTACAGATATGTTGAAGTAGAGTTGTCTAGACTATATGTGTGGTGGATAACATTATTTATTACAGATATGTTGAAGTAGAGTTGCCTAGGCTATATGATAACATTGTTTAGTACAGATATGTTGAAGTAGAGTTGCCTAGGCTATATGATAACATTATTTATTACAGATATGTTGAAGTAGAGTTGTCTAGGCTATATGACAACATTATTTATTACAGATATGTTGAAGTAGAGTTGCCTAGGCTATATGATAACATTATTTATTACAGATATGTTAAAGTAGAGTTGTCTAGGCTATATGATAACATTATTTATTACAGATATGTTGAAGCAGAGTTGCCTAGGCTATATGATAACATTATTTATTACAGATATGTTGAAGTAGAGTTGTCTAGGCTATATGTGTGGCGGATAACATTATTTATTACAGATATGTTGAAGTAGAGTTGTCTAGGCTATATGTGTGGTGGATAACATTATTTATTACAGATATGTTGAAGTAGAGTTGCCTAGGCTATATGATAACATTATTTATTACAGATATGTTGAAGTAGAGTTGCCTAGGCTATATGATAACAATATTTATTACAGATATGTTGAAGTAGAGTTGCCTAGGCTATATGATAACATTTTTTATTACAGATATGTTGAAGTAGAGTTGCCTAGGCTATATATGTGGCGGATAACATTATTTATTACAGATATGTTGAAGTAGAGTTGCCTAGGCTATATGTGTGGTGGATAACATTATTTATTACAGACATGTTGAAGCAGAGTTGTCTAGGCTATATGTGTGGCGGACAACATTATTTATTACAGATTATGTTGAAGTAGAGTTGTCTAGGCTATATGTGTGGCGGATAACATTATTTATTACAGATATGTTGAAGCAGAGTTGTCTAGGCTATATGTGTGGCGGATAACATTATTTATTACAGATATGTTGAAGCAGAGTTGTCTAGGCTATATGTGTGGCGGATAACATTATTTATTACAGATATGTTGAAGCAGAGTTGTCTAGGCTATATGTGTGGCGGATAACATTATTTATTACAGATATGTTGAAGCAGAGTTGTCTAGGCTATATTTGTGGCGGATAACATTATTTTTTTACAGATATGTTGAAGTACAGTTGTCTAGGCTATATGTGTGGCGGATAACATTATTTATTACAGATATGTTGAAGCAGAGTTGTCTAGGCTATATGTGTGGCGGATAACATTATTTATTACAGATATGTTGAAGTACAGTTGTCTAGGCTATATGTGTGGCGGATAACATTATTTATTACAGATATGTTGAAGCAGAGTTGTCTAGGCTATATGTGTGGCGGATAACATTATTTATTACAGATATGTTGAAGTACAGATGTCTAGGCTATATGTGTGGCGGATAACATTATTTATTACAGATATGTTGAAGTAGAGTTGCCTAGGCTATATGTGTGGCGGATAACATTATTTATTACAGATATGTTGAAGCAGAGTTGCCTAGGCTATATGTATAATATGTTATTTAGGTCCTGTTGTGTCGTCGTGAAGAGTGGCGTTCAATATCCTGGCGAAGTACGAGCCGTACGTGAAAACTATACTGTGAGGTGTCGACGTGCCCTGTGGGTTCGGGCATTAAAGAGAATAGACCCAACGTTTCCCGGCGTGTCGTAAGAGGCGACTAACAGGGGTGATGTTAGCACGGCATCACTGGGCGAAAGTCTTCTACACAGAAGTCACAAGCCAGGGCGGAGGAACCTCACGTTACTATAGGTTTAACGACCACGTGCTCAGGGCCAAGGCGAGCCACACTGTATTCGTGGATTTCGGCTGTGGCCAACAGCCTGGAGAGGATAGACACACTACATGATGACACTATCCACTAATTCCATACCGGATCGGTCGTCGCCCGGCTCAAGGACCGCGCCATCCGTTGGCCACCAGGACGGAGGTGTTAAGTATGCTACTGATGGACAATTTAACAAGATCCGCATGAGAAACAACATCGTCATAGGAACCTGGAAATTGAGGACCCTAACTGCGGAAGGAAAATTAGAAGAACTGGCCCACGAGTTGGACCGCTATCGATGGAACGTTCTAGGCATCGGCGAACTGCGCTGGAAAGGCCTAGGTGAAAAAAAAAACGACTGACAAAGGCCACAAGCTCTATTTCAGCGGTAGAGATGACAGGCACTAACACGGCGTTGGATTCTTGGTCCACAAGAATATTCTAACCACTGTCGTGGGTTGCCGCCCAGTCTCCAGTGGACTCATTACCATCCGCCTGAGAGCAGCCCCTTTCAACATCACCATCATCCAGGCCTATGCCACAACATCAGACTATGACGACAGCAAAGTGGATGATTTTTATGAAAATCTACAGGCGGTCCTTGACCAAGTGCCGAAGAAGGACATAATCATAATGCAAGGCGACTGGAATGCCAAGGTTGGCCAAGATGCGCACCACAACTGGGGAGACATATGTGGACCCCACTGCAACAACGAGACAAATGACAAGGGTCTGAGACTCTTGGAGTTTGCCAGATACAACAATCTGGTGCTGGCAAACACACTTGGTCTCCACAAAAACTCCAGACGATGGACATGGCACAGTCCCGGCGGGGAGCATCACAACCAAATAGACTACATCATGGTCAAGAAACGCTTCAGATCAAGCATCAACATAGGCAGTACGCGCACCTTTTACAGGAGCAGAAATCGGGAGTGACCACGATCTCGTGATGATGTCTTTCCGCCTCCACTTGAACTGAGTAAATACAGCAAAGTGCTCTAGACTGAAGTTCGACCTGGACAAACTGCAAGACCCAGAGGTGGCAGAACTATTTCAGGCCACAGTTGCAGGGAAATTTGCACCACTGCTCATTCTGGGGATTGGTGAAGTAGATGTCAACACCATGACCACCACCTTCAACTCAGCTGTGACAGATGCCGCCACTGAGATCCTTGGCAAGCACCGGCCAAAGAAGAAGCCGTGGATCACACCTGAACTTTTGAATCTGTGTGATAAACGAAGAGATATAAAAAAGAAAAAGAACACCTCACAGGGAGCTGATGTCTACCGAAAAATCAACAATGACATCCGAAATAGCATGCGCACAGCAAATGAGAACTGGGTAGAAGATCAATGCCAGGAAATAGAGAACAGTCTAAACAAGAACAACAGCAAGAAGGCCTACCAGACTGTGAAGCGGCTGACAAAGGTCAAACAGCCCAAAGTCTCCACGATCCAAAGCAAGTCTGGCATATGCGTTACAGAAGAACAAGAAGTCTTGGACAGATGGACAAAGTACTGCTCTGACCTTTACAACCATACACCAAATGGAGACCCATCAGT
This sequence comes from Oncomelania hupensis, assembly GCA_036898135.1. Taxonomy (NCBI): domain Eukaryota; kingdom Metazoa; phylum Mollusca; class Gastropoda; order Littorinimorpha; family Pomatiopsidae; genus Oncomelania; species Oncomelania hupensis. Next base: position 59,282,168 of record CM072522.1, on the reverse strand, counting down.
TCTAGTATGTCCCGAGAACAGAGAAGAAGAAATCCTCCCAATTCTCCGAGAGGAAATTGAGGCAGCAGTGCAATCGCTAAAGAGAGGGAAGTCAGCGGGAGTGGACAACATACCAGTGGAACTGCTACCAGCAGGAGGATAAGTGATGATTGATGCCCTCACCATTATCTGTAACAAGATCTGGCAGAGTGGGGAGTGGCCTATACCATGGACCCAGTCACTTATCACTCTTTCCAAAAAAAGGTAACCTTCAGGAGTGTGAAAATTACCGCACCATCAGCCTCATCAGCCATCCCAGCAAAGTACTCCTGAAAATAATACTCAACAGGTTGAAACCCCAAGCTGAACAAATCATAGCTGAAGAACAAGCAGGATTCAGGGCAGGGCGAAGTACCACTGAACAGATTTTCAACCTCAGAATAATCTGTGAGAAATACCTACAGCACCATCAACATCTATATCATGTGTTCATAGACTTCAAGAAGGCGTTTGACCGAGTCTGGCATGCAGCTCTATGGGCAACAATGAAAGTGTACAACATCAGCCCTAACATTATTAAAGTCATCAAAAGCCTGTATGACAAGGCTACCAGTGCAGTCCTCCGCAACAGCGCCATCGTAAACTGGTTCAGAACAACAATCGGTGTGCGTCAAGGATGCCTACTCTCTCCAACACTCTTCAACATCTTCCTAGAGCGCATCATGTCAGATGCTCTTGCAGATCATGAAGGCACAGTCAGCCCAGGGGGTAGAGCAACCTCCAATCTTCGTTTTTCGGATGACATTGATGGATTGGCTGGAGAAAAACAAGATCTTGAACAGCTGGTACAGAGGCTTGACACCACCTCCAGAGCTTATGGAATGGAAATAAATGCAGAGAAGACCAAAATGATGACCAACAACACCAATGGCATCAACACGGACATCAAGGTCCAAGGCCAATCCTTCAACACAGTGCATAGCTTCAAATATTTAGGAACCATTGTATCAGACAATGGGTCCCGACAGGAAGTCCTCTCCAGGATCGCACAAACAACTGCTGCCATGACAAGGTTGAAGCCCATTTGGAAACACAGGACCATCAGTCTAATTCTAAAGTAAGACTGCTGCGCTCCCTTGTCATCTCCATCTTCCTATATGCTTGCGAAGCATGGACCCTCACAGCAGATATACAACGAAGAATACAAAGCATGGAGATGAGGTGCTACAGAAGACTTCTGTTCAAAGAAACGGAAACTCCGATGGTATGGCCACGTCACCAGATCATCAGGCCTTGCAAAGACTATTTTGCAAGGCACAGTGCAAGGAGGTAGAAGAAGAAGGAGACCGAAAAAGAGGTGGGAGGACAACATTCGAGAATGGACTGGTTTGACACTGAGCAAAGCCATCAGGGCTGCTGAGGACAGAGAAAGATGGAGTATGCTGGTTAAACGATCATCTGTGGTGCCCCTACGACTTCCGGGTTACGGGACAGGATAGGATAGGATAGGATGTCGACGTCTTATAAATTAACCCAAAACTATAGAAATAGATACCGGCTAGTATGATAAAAACTTTAAAACAAGAAAGTCTGGTAATATCTTATGTTAAGGCATTCATTTTGATACACCTACCATGTTGCTCGATTTTGCGCGAGACATAATTTGGTGTTGTGCCCGCGGTGGACGTAACTAAACATTCCAGGATTCAGGGCGTGAAGTTTGTGTTAACGACCTTTGCACTGCTGTAGCCTTTACACAGGAAGAATTCATTGGCAGATAGAAACAGTCCTTCTTCTTGTTTTGAGTTGTGAACAAAGGATATTATTAAACTTATCATCAAGACTATTAACAGACCGGGTGAGTAAAAGTATAAAATATAACAGATAACAGATAACAGATAACAGAACTTTATTTCGCCAGGGACAAGCACGAGGAATACACTTTGATGTTGGCACACATATTTATACTAACACAATAACAAAGCCAACAACATCTACGCGCAACCATCCACTTGCTGACACACTCCTACAAGACTAGGAATAATACTGACTGGAATATAGTAGAAACAGAATGATCAAATCCAATAGACACACACATCCACACACACGTGCGCGCTCTTCTCCGTTATCTCTCGCTCTCTCAATTCTCTTCTCTTATCTTACACACTCTACATACATCTATAAATTCTCTCTCTATCACTTCCTCTATAGTGTTCACCACTTATTGACAAACTATCCTGTAGTTTGTGTACCTATGTTTTGCACAAAAGAGAAAGAGAGAAGAGAGAGAGGGAGGAGGTCAGGAGAGAGAGAGTGCTAGAAGGGAGGAGATTAAGTGTAAGAAGTTAAAGCTTCACCTTCAGGCTAGTAGATAAGGTCGGGAATAGGAGGCCAGAGATAGATTACGTAGGAGACGAGAGACACCCAACAGATGAACGTACAAGGGGCGGATCTAGGAGGGATAGAGGTGAGGGGTGAGGTTCCAGGGGCTTCGGACACCCCCCCCCCCCAACAAAAAAAAAATAATAATAAATAAATAAATAAATAAATAAAATAAACAGAAAACAAACATGTCATAAAATAAAATTAAATTAAAATAAATAACAAGAAATTTTAAAAAAAATTGTTGCGATATCTACCACAAACATCCAAAGTTTGCGATCGGATGACGTGTTTTATTACTACTGCATGGTTACATCCCTAAGCTTGGCTTTCACTTCCGTTTATCAGTGCAAAGAGTACTAGTTAGTTTGTGTGTGTGTGTGCGTTTGTGTGCGTGTGTATATGTGTGTATGTGTGAAGGTGCGTGTGTGTGTTTTTGCTAAGCTTTTTTCACTGAATGTTAAAAGAACCTGTCGGAGGGAAGATGGGAGATAGAAAGGAGGAGGGAGAAGGGGGGCATGGTCAACGTAGGCAGGCCCTTATTAAGGACAGAAAAAACCAACAAAGAACTGTTTTTCTATCATCTTAGCAGTATGATTGCTCTGGTGGTTCAGTGTTGATGTCGGTCCCTAGCTACCCCTCCTTCTCAGGGATGGTTATCCTTGTCTGCCGTATCGCCAATGGCGGGTGTAGACGTTCAATGTTCATTCATTCTTTCACATCAAACATCGTGTATGTTTGTTGGTTGTTGTTGGTTGTTGTTGTTGTTTTTGTTGTTGTTGTTGATCATTGCAACAGAAGGGTGTTGGAGGGTAGAGATTTTGCGTTAGGAAAGCACTTAAGAGATTGTAAAATTGTATGTCGTAACATTCCATTATTCAGCACAATTCATTGCCGTAAGCATTGCAAGTTAAAAGCATTCTTTGCAACCGTTTAAAGGGGCCTACGTTGACCACGCCCTCTCCAAAGATACTTTTAACATTCACAGTGAGTTTTGTCCCCACTGAAAACATAAGCTTACATCCGATCTTTTTTTTTACATTGAATAAATGCCTTAATGTTTGTGGCTATTAATAGCAACAGCAGTGGGCTAGCCAGCCAACATTGTGGAGCTAAAAATAGCAGCTACCCAAAGCGGTAAAAGACAGAAGGCGTACAAACAATGGCTTTCATTTGAGGTTGATAAAAGACAGAAGGCGTAAAAACAATGGCGTTCATTTTAGGTTGATAAAAGACAGAAGGCGTAAAAACAATGGCTTTCATTTTAGGTTGATAAAAGACAGAAGGCGTAAAAACAATGGCTTTCATTTTAGGTTGATAAAAGACAGAAGGCGTAAAAACAATGGCTTTCATTTTAGGTTGATAAAAGACAGAAGGCGTAAAAACAATGGCTTTCATTTTAGGTTGATAAAAGACAGAAGGCGTAAAAACAATGGCTTTGATTTTAGGTTGATAAAACAGACCCAACTCTACCCCAGACACCAAAGAAAGGGTCTTCAGCTTGGTTGTTCCCTCACAGATAATACTCAGTACCAGTGGCCTCAGTTATTCAAAGAGCATGAGTGTTTTCTATAATAATAATAATAATAATAATAATAATAATAATATTAATAATAATAATAATAATAATAATAATAATAATAATAATAATAATAATAATAATAATAATAATAAATTTTGTATAGCGCAATTCAAACATAAAATGCTTTACAAAGCGCTTGATCACATGCAGCCACACACAGATACACACAATAATAAATCTATTCTGCATTTAAAAACAAGATAACATGTAAACCTAGTGAATGTAACAAACCAACAAATAAAAGTATAAAATCAGTCAATCAATCAATCAACTTATAAAATAAAATTTCAAAGAAAAAATAAAAGAGATGGACGTTAATACCAAAAGAGGCAGATCAACAATACCTCATCTAAGATGTAAAGTGTAAAAGGTGGTGAAATACAGCAGAATAATCGTTGAATAACTAAACAACGTTACAACATATGACAGGCCAGATGAAAAGAATAAAAGCTTGTGTAATGGCATTAATCTGGTTTAAAAAGAAAACATATTTGTGATTCACATAATAATAATAATAATAATAATAATAATAATAATAATAATAATAATAATAATAATAATAATAATAATAATAATAATAATAATAATAATAATAATAATAATAATAGCAGTTCTAATTTCATTCACAGGGAGAACAAGTTAAGAGGGATCAAATTTCATTTAAAAAGCAAAACAATTTTAAGACAAGTTCACGCATATGCACATGCATCCACATACACACGCATTCACTCATTCACACACACACATTCACACACATATTCACACACACACACACACACACATTTCAGATGTCAGCGCGACAGGGTGTCCGCAAAAGAGGATGTTCTACAGGTGTAAGCGGAAGAGATAGGTTTTCATTTGGGCTTTGAAAGAGTCAAGAGATGGAGATTGGCGAAAGCTGCATGGGAGTTTGTTCCACAGGGTAGGAGCATAGACGGAAAAGGATAGGGTCAAAGGTCACCCGACTATGGTATTTCGATGTACCGTTTAATCAGGGGAAATCACTCTGTCAGAACCGAAATGGCAAATTCAAACTTTAGCGGTTGGCTTGAGCAACGAAAGCCCACTTTATCGTTGTTCAATGTCATAACAATGCGAAGTTTAGGGTAAACCTGTTTTGGCCAAATGTAAACAAAGTCTTCGAATTGGGACCTTTTAACAAGCATTCACAATGGTAAAAAAAAACAAAAAACAAAGAGACACCTCCCTAACGGAGATGGAGATCTACTAGCCTCGGAGAAAATCTTACTTCAGATAATGGTATTGCATGGATGCAGTCTATCTGTAGTCTCACAAATACAAATTCCAGTTCCTTTCCGCCTAGGCACAGAGTATAATGTTAATGTTATACTCTGTGGTCTAGGTCTTTTAATAGCGACTTAATAGCTTTTACAACACACGTTTGAGTAATGAGTGTGTTTGTAGTGTATGCAGCATTGTCTGTGTATGTTGATTACAGATCGCCGCGTTTTAAGTCTGATGAAATAAGGCGCGTATAGCGTCTATTATTATTATTATTATTATTATTATTATTATTATTATTATTATTATTATTACTATTTTGATACAGCGCCTAGTTTATGGAGAATAAATCAGTTGAAAGCGTTGAATACAAAAACACATTTCTAGTTTGTGCCGTAACCATAACAGTATCCCCCACTTTGTGGAAATTTAGTGCTTTACATTACCAATTTCTGTCATTCTCATTTGTTCTTTCTCGTTCCTAATCCGTTCAACCAATGTACTATCTTCTTCGCTAGACCAGTCACCTATCGCTTTTTCTTGATAACTCTCCCAAAACTCCTCATTTGTGTATGGGGTCTGTTGGGACAACTTGGGTATTTAGCAATGTAGGCATTTTATATGTAAATGTTTCGTTAAAATTTGTATAATGATGTTTGTATTCTATTTTGTTTTTGTAAACAGGGGTTCAATAAATTAGAGTACAGCCTCAGCGTCCCCTCGATGGGATGCTTTTATTATAAAGTGACCATTGGTCGTGTGCATTCAGTGTTACCATTAGGGTTGTTTCAGCAGATCTTTTATACGGATCACAGGTGAGTCCCCTGTCAACCACGTTGTGGTCCCGATTGTGCCCTTTGTAGTCTGCTGGACCCTATAAACAATGACTAACTAACTAACTACGCTACTTCCCTACGCTAACAAACCCTGCATATGTAATGAAACTGTTATCTCTGAAGCAGGTAGGTAATACATGTACAGTACGTCAGTAGTAATAATAGTAATAATGCAGTAATAATTATAATTCGTCCTTTTCTGCCAACTGATTTACAAACTATGGATTCTATTGATAACATAAGTTTTGATGTGAGTGCTAGGTTAGCAAAAGCTTTCATTGATTCTCCAGAAGCTCGGTTTCTTTGATTAGAGATTTGTTGATGTGTGTGTGGGGAGGGTGAGGGAGGGGGAGAGGTGAGTGATTTAAAAAAAAAAAGGTATGTGTTTTTTAATGGGTGGTGCGTGTGTATGTTTGTGTGAATGTGTGTGCTTGCGTGTGTGTGTGTGTGCGTTTGTGGGTGGGTGTTTGTGTGTATGGGTGTGTGTGCGGGTGTGTTAGTGTGTATGTATGTATGTGTATATGGGTGTGTGTGTATGTGTGTATACATAAATAAATAAATAAATAAATAAATAAATAAATAAATAATATAGTCTTATAAAATGTCCCCACATAACCGGTTAACAGTTCTCTGTACAGTTATCTGAGGACACATACACATACAATACACACATACACACACACACACACACACACACACAATTAGAAGAGTATGTTCCGGCTGGGCGTTCCCCATAAAATAAACAGAAAGTAAATAATGCTACATCATTGCAGTGATTTTGTAAACAATTTTTAAGATTTAATTAGGTGTTAGGGAATGGAAGGGTAAATTATTACAGATAATAAATATAACAGTTACATATTCCACCATGAAGGGTTGGTTAATAGAGATAATAAATATAACAGTTACATTCCACCATCAAGGGTTGGTTAATAGAGATAATAAATATAAAAGTTACATTCCTCCATCAAGGGTTGGTTAATAGAGATAATAAATATAACAGTTACATTACACCATGAAGGGTTGGTTAATAGAGATAATAAATAGAACAGTTGCATTCCACCATCAAGGGCTGGTTAATAGATATAATAAATATAACAGTTACATTCCACCATGAAGGGTTGGTTAATAGTGATAATAAATATAACAGTTACATTCTACCATGAAAAGTTGGTTAATAGAGATTATATTTAACCGTTACATTCCACCATTAAGGGTTGGTTAATAGAGATAATAAATAGAACAGTTACATGCCACCATGAAGGGTTAATTATTAGAGATAATAAATATAGCAGTCACATTCCACAATTCCGTTTTTTCTCTTTTCATTATTAAGAGGGTACTCTAAAAAGGTACTTTTAATGACAAAATACTATGAGGGCTGATAATGTAGCGCTGATTTGTCTTTTTATGTATCGAGGGGAAAAAACGAGAGAGAGAGAGAGAGGGAGAGAGGAAGAGAAAGAGAGAGAGAGTGAGAGAGAGAGAGAAAGAGAGTGAGAGAGAGAGGATAATATAGTTCTTTATCTACCGAAGGTATTAGAATAAGTTGTAATATGCTTTTTTTACATCTTACCCTCGCCCTAAAGAGGGGCTTTTCTACTAAAACTTGAAATTTAAAAAAAATAAAACAACATATTTATAGGTAAATTTGAGTAAGAACACGTGCATGTACATTACATTACATGATTATTGCTCTAGGTCCAGCGGACTCTTCCGAGCCAAATCAGGACCAGTGCATGTACATGACAAGCATTGCAAATAATAGGGGTGGAGTGGCATATCAATGTTAGTACTATATTTATATCTAACATTTCTAGCATTGTACAGTTCAATTGGTTTGTACGCATCAACTCTTAGAGGGCATTATACAAATAAACTAGAACTCGTGCATTATTTTCAAAATAATTAAACGAAACAGTAGACATTGCATAAAATCACCAGTAGCAAAGAACATAAGCGAGTTTGTAGAATGACAAATCATAATTATTTTTTTACATGTGCAATGAAAGCTACGGTCAGTTTGACTCCATAAGGTGGGAAGTATTTGCTCTTGAAAGTAGGTAGATTGTCTCAGGAGAGAGAGAGAGAGAGAGAGAGAGAGAGAGAGAGAGAGAGAGAGAGAGAGAACGAGAGAGAGATAGAGAGAGAGTGTGTGTGTGTGTGTGAGTGTGTGTGTGTGTGTGTGAGAGAGAGAGAGAGAGAGTTAGAGAGACATACGGACAGAAAGCGTGTCTTTCATTCCAATGGACAGCAAGGCTAGAGTGTTCATGTCTTAGAACCGAATGTACGTGACGTCAGGTCGATAAAATGAACTCTGGGCCCTGAAGCTGGAATGTGTCAGCGTGGAGCGACACGTGCTATAGATTGATGTATGGAACTTACACTATACACCTAGAGAGAGAAAGCGAGAGAGAGCGACCGACAGAGAGAGAGACAGACAGAGACAGACAGACAGAGAGAGAGACAAACAGACAGACAGAATCAAAGACGTTATTTCCAGTGAGGGATAAAATTAAGATTTAAGAAGATTGAATATTAAGCAGACTCACCAACTTATATCAGCGTTCCTGTCACAGCCACTTCCAACAAGTTCAACAACAAGACAGCTGCAGTGTGACAAACACTTTGTGAACACCACTTTGGCACTATTGTCAAGCACGTTTGAAATACAGCTGCTTTAGTTTGAAATTGACAGTGTGTACAGCTGCTATAGTTTGAAAGGTTTATAGGCGTTTCGCCGGATGGTCGATTCGCCGGAAAGGCCTGGTCGATTCGCCATTGGTCGATTCACCGATAGGTCGATTCACCGACATGTAATTCAATCACTTGTAGACGGACCGCTAGCCCTAACCCTAACCCGTTTCGAGCGGTATATGTGTAGCACTGCCTTACCCTACCCGTCGAGGCACTGCCTTACCCTACCCGTCGTTCTAGAATTTTTTCTTGTCGTACGGTCCCGTAGGAGCAGCCACTTGGACGTTTCGCCTGAAAATCTGATTGGTCGATTCGCCGGATTCGGCGAACGTGATTTCCGGCGAAACGACCATGTACCGTTTGAAATTGACAATCAGTGTGTAGAGCTGCTATAGTTTGGTGCAGGGCCACTGAACTATACAAGCACCAACAGTCCACAGCAGACAGACCGCAGAAAGAATACGAACAACGACGTCGACATTAGCCACTCCGGATTTTCATTTTTCCCCTGGCATTCTAAATATAGATTCGGATTTTCAAACTCGGCAACTTAGCAAAGTACCCTCTCTGGAAATAGAACGCATTAGCTGTGATCGCGCTCGGAAATGTAAGAGAGGGAGAGAGAGAGAGAGAGAGAGAGAGAGAGAGAGAGAGAGAGAGAGAGAGAGAGAGAGAGAGAGAGAGAGAGAGAGAGAAAGAGAGAGAGAGAGAGAGAGAGAGAGAGAGAGAGATTGAGATTGAGATTGAGATTGCAATACAATACATTATGTTATTGCCACAAGAAAGGATGTGGGCATTAATCTTATTAACAGTATTCCCTTCAGTCACTCACACATAATTATGTAGTTTAATCATACACAAAGGCCTAACATTTCTAATTAAAAACAAACAAACAAACAACAAGGAAACTAATTATACTTATTATAAAACTGTTAACAAGAACCATTTAGTTTTAATTTCACACAAATTGCTTAAGGAGGGACCGGGGAGCGTAGGGGGCGCGGTGAGGGTAGAGAGAGGGGGGAGAGGGAGAAAGATTAAAGTCAATTGGTGAATGTGATATTTGACTTTCTAAATCGTTAGCATACAAATATAATCCTAAACGGAGGGAGAGAAAGAGAGAGAGACAGACGGACAGAGAGACACAGAAAGACAGACAGACAGAGATGCAAAAAGACAGAATCAAAGACGCTATTTCCAGTGAGGAATAAGACCAACAACTACAACAAATAAAAGTAATAATAATAATAATAATAATAATAATAATAATAATAATAATAATAATAATAATAATAATAAGTCTGTTTACGGTAACATAAGGCAAAACAAAACTAGAGTAGTCATTCGGGATTTTCATTATTCCCCGCATTCTAACTATAGATTCGGATTTTCAAACCGACAACTTTGTTTGGAAAGTACCCTCTCTGAAAATAGAACGCATAAGCTGTGATCGCGCTCATAAATGTAAGAGAGGGAGAGAGAGAGAGGGAGAGAGAGAGAGTGAGCGAGAGAGTGAGAGAGAGAGAGGGAGAGAGAGAGGGAGAGAGAGAGATGGTGGGTGGGTAGGGGGAAGAGATGAAGATTCCAATACTCCAATACAATATTATGTTATTGCCACAAGGATGTTGGCATTAATCTTACAAACAGTATTCCCTTCAGTCACTCACGTTCATACAATCGCACATAGATGTAACATTTAAAATTAAAAAAATAAATAACTTCGTAACAAGGGAAGTAATTATGCTTACTATAAAACTGTGAACAAGAACCATATAGCCTTCATTTCACCACAAGTAACAAGGGAACTAATTATACTTACTATAAAACTGTGAACAAGAACATATAGCCTACATTTAACCACAAGTAACAAGGGAACTAATTATACTTACTATAAAACTGTGAACAAGAACCATATAGCCTTCATTTCACCACAAGTAACAAGGGAACTAATTATACTTACTATAAAACTGTGAACAAGAACATATAGCCTTCATGTCACCACAAGTAACAAGGGAACTAATTATACTTACTATAAAACTGTGAACAAGAACCATATAGCCTTCATGTCACCACAAGTAACAAGGGAACTAATTATACTTACTATAAAACTGTGAACAAGAACATATAGCCTTCATGTCACCACAAGTAACAAGGGAACTAATTATACTTACTATAAAACTGTGAACATGAACCATATAGCCTTCATTTCACCACAAGTAACAAGGGAACTAATTATACTTACTATAAAACTGTGAACAAGAACCATATGGTCTTCATTTTCACCACAAGTAACAAGGGAACTAATTATACTTACTATAAAACTGTGAACAAGAACCATAGAGCCTTCATTTCACCACAAGTAACAAGGGAGCTAATTATACTTACTATAAAACTGTGAACAAGAACCATACAGCCTTCATTTCACCACAAGTAACAAGGGAACTAATTATACTTACTATAAAACTGTGAACAAGAACAATATAGCCTGCATTTCATCACAAGTAACAAGGGAACTAATTATACTTACTATAAAACTGTGAACAAGAACCATATAGCCTTCATGTCACCACAAGTAACAAGGGAACTAATTATACTTACTATAAAACTGTGAACAAGAACCATACAGCCTTCATTTTACCACAAGTAACAAGGGAACTAATTATACTTACTATAAAACTGTGAACATGAACCATATAGCCTTCATGTCACCACAAGTAACAAGGGAACTAATTATACTTACTATAAAACTGTGAACAAAAACAATATAGCCTTCATTTCACCACAAGTAACAAGGGAACTAATTATACTTACTATAAAACTGTGAACAAGAACCATATAGCCTTCATTTCACCACAAGTAACAAGGGAACTAATTATACTTACTATAAAACTGTGAACATGAACCATATAGCCTTCATGTCACCACAAGTAACAAGGGAACTAATTATACTTACTATAAAACTGTGAACAAGAACCATACAGCCTTCATTTTACCACAAGTAACAAGGGAACTAATTATACTTACTATAAAACTGTGAACATGAACCATATAGCCTTCATGTCACCACAAGTAACAAGGGAACTAATTATACTTACTATAAAACTGTGAACAAAAACAATATAGCCTTCATTTCACCACAAGTAACAAGGGAACTAATTATACTTACTATAAAACTGTGAACAAGAACCATACAGCCTTCATGTCACCACAAGTAACAAGGGAACTAATTATACTTACTATAAAACTGTGAACGAGAACCATATAGCCTTCATTTCACCACAAGTAACAAGGGACCTAATTATACTTACTATAAAACTGTGAACAAGAACCATATAGCCTTCATTTCACCACAAGTAACAAGGGAACTAATTATACTTACTATAAAACTGTGAACATGAACCATATAGCCTTCATTTCACCACAAGTAACAAGGGAACTAATTATACTTACTATAAAACTGTGAACAAGAACCATACAGCCTTCATGTCACCACAAGTAACAAGGGAACTAATTATACTTACTATAAAACTGTGAACGAGAACCATATAGCCTTCATTTCACCACAAGTAACAAGGGACCTAATTATACTTACTATAAAACTGTGAACAAGAACCATATAGCCTTCATTTCACCACAAGTAACAAGGGAACTAATTATACTTACTATAAAACTGTGAACATGAACCATATAGCCTTCATTTCACCACAAGTAACAAGGGAACTAATTATACTTACTATAAAACTGTGAACATGAACCATATAGCCTTCATGTCACCACAAGTAACAAGGGAACTAATTATACTTACTATAAAACTGTGAACAAGAACCATACAGCCTTCATTTTACCACAAGTAACAAGGGAACTAATTATACTTACTATAAAACTGTGAACATGAACCATATAGCCTTCATGTCACCACAAGTAACAAGGGAACTAATTATACTTACTATAAAACTGTGAACAAAAACAATATAGCCTTCATTTCACCACAAGTAACAAGGGAACTAATTATACTTACTATAAAACTGTGAACAAGAACCATACAGCCTTCATGTCACCACAAGTAACAAGGGAACTAATTATACTTACTATAAAACTGTGAACAAGAACCATACAGCCTTCATTTTACCACAAGTAACAAGGGAACTAATTATACTTACTATAAAACTGTGAACATGAACCATATAGCCTTCATGTCACCACAAGTAACAAGGGAACTAATTATACTTACTATAAAACTGTGAACAAGAACAATATAACCTTCATTTCACCAGAAGGGCTTAAGGCAGGGGCGGGGTGTTTGAAAGATTAATGTCAGTTGATGAATGGAATGTATGACTTTCCAAATCCTTAACATAAAACATATAAACCTGAATGGAGAGAGAGAGAGAGAGAGAGAGAGAGAGAGAGAGAGCGAGAGAGAGAGAGAGAGCGAGAGAGAGAGAGTTGTTGCCTCTCCTGTAAATCATTGTTTGTAATTATATGTTTTTTTTTCCTTGAATAAAATATTTGTTTAAACCAGAGAGAGAGAAAGAGAGAGAGAGAGTTTAAGATAAGACAAAATAAGATAAGATTTTTTTTTAATTTAACCAAAGTAATAGAGTAAGCAGTGGTCTGCTTTTTTAACATATGGCTTCAACCTTAAGGAGGGACTAGTCTAATAAAATTACAAAACAACATTGAACAATAATGTTTACAGATCGGCTTGAGTAAGAACACATGTTTGGACATGGCATGCACTGCAAGGAAATGGGGCCGGTGTGGTTACACATCAATTTTATATTTGTATTTAACATTTAAAGCATTGTAAAGATCAATTAGGTTGTAATGGCTGAACGTTGTGGCCAAGTGGCCTAAGAAACCAATGGCGCCTGACAGGTGTTGGGTCAATCCAGCATCTGGGCGTTATGTTTCTCCGAATATTATTTGCTTTCGACTCGGGCGACGTCTCGTGGGTTTTCTCCGGGTACTCAGGTTTGCTCCCCAGCAACATTTCAAAAACACAACTAATATTAGGTTGGTTGAGTTTGGGCGCGCTACAGGCTGCGACTACGCCTTCCCCGGGGGAGGCGGCCCAGAATTTCCCAATAAAGAGGGACAATACGGCGTTAAAAAAGGTTAGAGGAAATTATACACATAAACTAGCGCATATGCATTATTTTTCCCAAATCATTTAAACAAAACAAAATCCTATCCTATCCCGTAACTCGGTGGTCGTAGGTCAAGGGATTGGCCTTGGGCTTTGATGTCCTTGTTGATGCCATTGCCTGTTGTTGGTCATTATTTTGGTCTTCCATGCACTTATTTCCATTCCACAGGCTCTGGAGGTGGTGTCAAGCCTCTGTACCAGCTGTTCAAGTTCTTGTTCCTCTCCAGCCAATCCATCAATGTCATCCGCAAAACGAAGGTTGGAGATTGCTCTACCCCCTATGCTGACTTTGCCTTCGTGATCTGCAAGGGCATCTGACATGATGCACTCTAGGAAGATGCTGAAGAGTGTTAGAGAGAGTAGGCATCCTTGACGCACACCGATTGTACGACTTAGAGAAGTGTGTTAACCCAGGTATTTTATGCAAATTAATTTTACCAGAAAAGTAGTCACATGTATTTGGGGTCTTGTATAGATCACCTAGCTGTACTGATGAAGAAAACGGGAGGGTTAATGTCTTGATCAATAAGCTGTTTGAGGAGCATGGGAGGGAGCGAGTCATTATGACTGGTGATTTTAATTATCCTGAGATTAACTGGGACCTCGAGATTTCCACTAAGGGTTCTGAGCATCCAGCCAGTGTTTTTCTTGAGACGGTACAACAGCAGTTTTTGACTCAGCATGTGAACGAACCAACTTATTATAGAGCTTTGCAAAAAGCAAATGTTCTTGATGTGATTTTAACCAACGGTGAACTTGTGTCGTCAGTCGACCTTCTCCTGCCCTTAGGTAAGAGCCATCACTTGGTAATAGAATTTTCTCTTCTTACCGGTGGGAACGCCAGTGCAGGACCAGTTTGCGAAGGGTGATTATGAGGGTATGAAGTGGGTTTGCACAAAAGCATGAATGGAAGAGAGAATTGCATGAAGGTTTGAATGTGAACGAATGTTGGGATAAAATAAAGTGGATGCTGAAAGAGGCTAAAGAAAGGTTCATACCAGTGAGGTTTAAACTAGATGGTGGAGGGAGTAGAAAGATTAATATTCCACCAGATATGCATGGCAAGATTAAGAAAGCCAACAAAATATCAGCCCTGCTTGTAAGAATTATAAGTAATAAATCCAAGGACATAATGGTCCCCCTCTTTATGGCCCTTATACGTCCCATCTTGGAGTACGCTAACCCCATCTGGTGCCCATACTTAAGGACTTATGTTGACTTGATCGAGGGTGTTCAGCGCAGATTCACCAGGAAGATATGTACGTGGAATCTACGAGGAGAGACTGAAGTCACTGAGGTTGCCCAGTTTAGAGTATAGGAAAGAGCAGGCTGATTTAATCGAAATTTTTAAAATCGTGCAACATTTTTAGGATCCTTTAACCACTTGTTATCTTCTAAATATTAATGACGTTGGTTTAACACGAGATAACAAATTTAAACTTACTAAAACTTTTAATAATACTCGCAAATTTAATAAGTATTTTACTAATAGAATTGTATCCCCTTGGAATAACCTGGATGACGAGGTTGTGGATCATATGCTAAATTATTCAATGTGTTCAAGAATAGTCTGGACAAGTTATTTAAGGATAGCATCTACTCCACCAAATCGGAATCTAAAAAAAAAATCTAAATTTCATGGTAGGCACTGAGGCCAGGGGTTTGGGTCTTGGGACCCTCATCAAGATCGATTATGAGGGCCAAAGGCTATTTAGCCTACATGCTGAACTATGCTATGCTGTGCTGTTATGTATGGCTCCTTTTTGCTTGTTTAACATAAGATAACATAATTGTTGCTTTAGGTCCAGCGGACTCTTCCGAGCCAAATCAGGACCGGACAACCCCCAATCCGCATGAAAGATCTGCTGAAACAACCCTAGTGGGAAAATTGAATGCTCTCCACCAGCCAGTCACTTTACAATAAAGACATCCCACGCAGGGGACGCTGAGGCTATACTCTAATTTATTGAACCCCGTTTACAAAAAACAAAATAGAATACAAACACCATTATAAAATATCATCAAAACATATACATATAAAATGCCTACATTGCTAAATAATAACATCATAGGAAGCCCTGGTGACCACCTGGCAGAAAGTGTCCAATATTCCCAAGCTGATCCAACAGACCTCATACACAAACAAGGAGTCTTGTCCTGGAAGAGTTTTCAAGAAAAAAGGTAGGTGACTGGTCTGGCAAAGAAGAAGATAGTATAGCAGATTGATAGAACAGAGCAGGACTGAGAAAGAGCAAATGAGAAAGACAGCGACAGTGGGAATTTAAAGCACCAAATTTCCAGAAAGTGGGGATACTATTTATACTGAAACCCCCGGCACCCCAACGGGGGTTTTTGCTTGTTTGCTGAATGCATGTTTATAAAGTTGTCCCTGTAACCTCTACTTCATCTCTCTTCATTTGTTCTATATTCTATCAGTAACAGTTTATTTTAAAAACAACACAATGTCTATTTTATATTTTTATAAACAATGTAATACTCTATTTACAGAGTACTCTTTTAGCTGTTAGAAACATGCAATTACCTAGCCCGTACACAACAACAAAGTGCTGTATTACACAGACTGTACACAGCAACAAAGTGTTGTATTATAGAGCCTGTACACAACAACACAGTGCTGTATTGCATAGCCTGTACACAGCAACAAAGTACTGTATTACAAAGCCAGTACACAATAACACTTGTACACAACAACAAAGTACTGTATTACAAAGCCAGTACACAATAACACCTGTACACAATAACACTTGTACACAACACTGCGCTGTGAGCACTGTCGTGTGTTGAATTGAATATGTACTATATAGAATATCAAATTTTGGCATACATTAGTTCCTTCAAAATAAATTAGTTCTTCATTGTCTACAGGGTCCAGCGGACTGCATAAAGCCGAATCAGGACCACAAAATCAGGCCACAACTTGGATAAAAGAGGATTCACCCCTGATCCATATAAAAGATCTACTGAAACAACCCTAGTGGTAACAGTACTGATGGCACTCCACCAGCCGGTCACTTTACAATAAAGGCATCACACACAGGGGACGCTGAGGCTATACTCTAACTTATCGAACCCCCGTTTACAAAAACAAAATAGAATACAAACATTATTATAAAATATCAACAAAAGACAAACATAAAAATGTCTACATTATAAATAATAGTATCATAGGAAGCCCTAGTGACCATTTGGCAGACAGCGTCCAATATTCCCAAGCTGACCCAACAGACCTCATTTATAAATGAGTAGTTTTGGAAGAGCTTTCAAGAAAAAAAGGTAGGTGACTAGCCTAGCGAAGAAGACAGTGTAGTAGATTAATAAAACAGAGTACAAATGAGAAAGAACAAAGGAGTAAGACAGCAACAGTGTGAATTTAAAGTACTAAATTTTCAGCAAGTGGGGATACCATTTAAACAGAAACCCTGGGCACCCCCCCAAAAAAAAAAAAAACAAAATTCATTCTACGGACATCATAGGCTGCAGCACACAGCAACATAATGCCAATATTGATATAGTTTAGTTTCACAATACTATAAACTGTCTTCTACTTTTGTAAGTTTAGTGTCCTTGTAACGAAAGCTCCTCTTTGGTCTAACTATACCTATATCTAAGTGAATGGATACATAAAACAGAAAGACGAAAGAATCACTAACTATCTTATCTAGTCTCTCACTCAGAAACAAGGTATTTGTTTAGTGATGTGAATGTCTGTTCTGCATGTGCGCGTTCTCCCGTTCTCTCTCTTCTAATACAACTAACTCTGACTCCAATTATCTGTCACACCCTCTTATAATACAAAATACGACAAGCACATATATATTACCTTACAAACATTCTAAATCAATATTTCCACGAGTACAACTCGTCTTCAAAACCCACCTCACAAATATTTTCAAATAATCATGTACAGAACAGCAGAAAAACGAATACTCACAGTTTGCTTTATATCACACAGTATTATAAATCCAAAGACATAACTCCACGACTCCCACAGTTTGCTTTGTGCCACACAATATTATAAGTCCAAAGAATTATTCACAATATTATAAGTCCAAAGAATTATTCACAATATTATAAGTCCAAAGAATTATTCACAATATTATAAGTCCAAAGAATTATTCACAATATTATAAATCCAAAGCATTGTTCACAATATTATAACTCCACGACTCCCACTGTCATAATCTCTCTATCTACACCGTCTTTCCCCCTTCGTCGCTCTTCTCTCATTCTACTCCTCCTCTTCTTCTTCGTCGCACTTCTCTCTTCGTCAGCTCTCCTCTTCGTCAGCTCTTCGCTCTTCGTCAGCCCTTCTCTCTTCGTCAGCTCTCCTCTTCGTCAGCTCTTCGCTCTTCGTCAGCTCTTCTCTTCGTCAGCTCTCCTCTTCGTCAGCTCTTCTCTCTTCGTCGGCTCATCTCTTCGTCAGTTCTCCTCTTCGTCAGCTCATCTCTTCGTCAGTTCTCCTCTTCGTCAGCTCTTCTCTTCGTCAGCTTTTCTCTCTTCGTCAGCTCTTCTCTTTGTCGGCTCTCTCGTCTTCTTCTCGCTTCCTCTTTCCTTTCGTCTTCGTCGTATTCTTCTTCTTCTTCTTCTCTCTTCCTGTTCTCCTTCTCACTTCCCCTTCTTCTCTTCTTCTTCGCCGTATTCTTCTTCTTCTTCTTCTTCTTCTTCTTCTCTGTAGCCCCGCTACAGGTCCCTCACTCTACAGGGAAATTCTCAGCAAACACTGTCGCCAGAGAGCACACACCCTCTCTCCACTCAAAACATACGAAGACTGACAAAAATCCAGCTCACTAATTTGCCGTCAACTAAAAATTCGTGACGTCATTGACTAGTAGGCCTATATTACTACAACCGTACTGTCAATGTCTTATACACACATATCGGTCCGTGACAGTGTTGATGTAGTTTGCTCCTGTTGCCCGATGATAAGGACTGTGTTGATGTAGTGAGCTCCTGTTGCCCGATGATAAGGATTGTGTCGATGTAGTGTGCTCCTGTTGCCCTATGATAAGGATTGTGTTGATCGCGAATGTTAGAATGTGTGAGTGATTTAATATAACTTTTATTTTTGTAATATAATTATGTATGTGCATCCAAAGTTTGATATTGCATTTCGTGTGTTCCATTGTTAGTGTATGATTCACCTTTGTTGTTATTGTTATTGTTGTTGTTGTTGTTGTTGTTGTTGTTGTTGTTGTTGTTGTTGTTCTTCTTCTTCTTCTTCTTCTTCTTCTTCTGCGTCTTGTTGTTGTTGTTGTTGTTGTTGTTGTTCTTCTTCTTCTTCTTCTTCGTCTTGTTGTTGTTGTTGTTGTTGTTGTTGTTGTTGTTATTGTTCTTCTTCTTCTTCTTCTTCTTCTGCTTCTTCTTCTTTATTTGCATTTTTTAGTTTTTAAACGTGTTCAAGTGCTTCAGTGGGTTTTTTGGAGTACAGAGTTTTGACTGGTGTTGACATGGAAGCATGGGAATGTAGTCCAAACAGGAACCTTGAGTATTGCTGAGATGAGTGTCATCGGTAGGCTAATGCTGACTTGGAGGAAAAGGGTGGGAAGAAGAGGAAGGGGGGAGGGGAGTTGGAGGAGAGACAGGCGGGAGGGGAGCGCAATCATTTTTAAGGCTGGCTCCTTTGTTGGTTTGTCACAACTTAGAGGGCAACAGTAACTACAAAGAGAGATAGAGAGTGACAGAGAGACAGAGAGGCGGTGACAGAGAGAGACAGAGAGTCGCACGCCCGCACACACACACACACACACACACACGCCCACACACACACCCATACACACACACACACGAACAGAGTAGGAATGATAAAGAACAAAGGAGAAAGACAGCGACAGTGGGAATTTAAAGATACTATTTATACTGAAACCCCCCTGCAAACACACGGGGGGTGTAACATCAGTTACTGGGAACAAATACAAACAAGATCAAGATATATATATTACGTTTATAAGACTTCAAGCAAGATGAACTTTCCTGTACAAACAAGGTATTAAATAATAAGAAATAATAAGTATATTTATATAGCGCTTTTCTCCATGAAAAAGTCAGTTCAAAGAGCAAGGTATTAACAATTAACGTATTACTTTTAAAAATTAATTATCATTTCTGAAAATACTTCTCTCTTCTATATGTAATTCCCTAAATTCAATTTTGAAATAATTCAGGGTATTGAAATATTACGGAAAAATATAGTTAGAAAGCTATGTAAGGATAAAACGAGAAATCAACGCATAATTCGCATATGAAATCAATATTGAAAAGAGAACGTATCAATCTAGCAATTCACTGTGAATTGAAGTCCAAAATGAATGCACAGACTTCGTATAGTTCAACAGAAAAGTGGAATCGAATGTAAGTACAACACGCTACAACATGATTTATCACTATCTGTAATATACAGCACTATACATTGACAATGGCGACTGACTCACTGACTTTACTATACAACACTAAACACTGACAACAACAACTGACTAACTGACTTATACAACACTATACGTTGACAACGGCGATTGACTAGCTGACTTTACTATACAACACTAAACATTGACAACAACAACTGACTAACTGACTTATACAACACTATACATTGACAACGGCGATTGACTAACTGACTTTTCTATACAGCACTATACATTGACAACGGCGATTGACTTTACTATACAACACTATACACTGATAACAACGACTGACTAACAGACTTGACTATACAACACTATACATTAACAACAACGACTGACTAACTGACTTGCCTATACAACAGCTACATCAACTGAGATTCGCTATGTCTACAGTGACTATACAACAGCTACATCAACTGAGATGTGCTATGTCTACAATGACTATACAACAGCTACATCAACTGAGATGTGCTATGTCTACAATGACTATACAACAGCTACATCAACTGAGATGTGCTATGTCTACAATGACTATACAACAGCTACATCAAATGAGATGTGTTATGTCTACAATGACTATACAACAGCTACATCAACTGTGATGTGCTATGTCTACAATGACTAAGGAGAGAATGGCAATGTTCTTTACATTATACAATTATTTTCAACGTCACAATTCAGTTCGTATAAATAATTTCTTTGCTGCACAATTATGGAAAGTACAGAAAAGTTATCAAATTATTTAACACATCTTCAACCACCCAGTGGAATTTTCCAAACGGTCATTATTTCAGCCAATCAGAAAAGAACACTATTATTTTAAATAAGAAATATCACTTATTCTTCGTATTTGGTCATGAAATCTAATCTGTATTACACTTATAGAGACGTTGATTATAAACACTGTTTGATAATACATGGAATAAAGAAATGTAATAAAACAAGTACATAGACATTCCTATCGTTTGATAATACATGGAATAAAGAAATGTAGTAAAACAAGTACAAAGACATTCCTATCATCTGATAATACATGAAATACAGAAATGTAATAAAATAAGTACAAAGGCATTTCTATCGCTTGATAATAACTAAACAATGAAATGGATCAACACAATCACTGTACTACAAGTGTCCATTGGGAGCTTGAGGTAAATGTCCAAGATCATGGCAAAACCAAAATCACCAATACTTTGCATTTCAATGTCACCGATTGATTTAAGTTTTTCCTGGGCACATCTTGAACCGGCCAGTGGAATTTTCCAAAAGTTACTTATTTCAGACAACCAGAAAATAACACTATTATTTAAAATAAGAGATATCACTTATTCTTCGTATTTGATCATGAAAACTAATCAGTATTACAATTATAGAGACGTTAATGATAAACGCTGTTTGATAATACATGGAATAAAGAAATGTAATAAAACAAGTACATAGAAATACCCATTGTTTGATAATACATGGAATAACGAAATGTAATAAAACAAGTACATAGACATACCTATTGTTTAATAATACATGGAATAAAGAAATGTAATAAAACAAGTACATAGACATTCCTATCGTTTGATAATAACTAAACAATGAAATGGATGACAAGTGTCCATTGGGAGCTTGAGGTCAATTTCCAACATCATGGCAAAACCCAAAATCACCATTACTTTGCATTTCAATGTCACCGTAGGTTTTAAGATTTTTCTGGGCACCCATTTTCATGTAGAATATTGCAAGTTCCATAAGGAGCATGTGAGTCATATGGGCTTTGCCCTTCTAGTTGCACAATAAGATGTCTTCTGTTGACGTTGTTAGTTGTCCATGTTGTTGATGTTGTTAGTTACTGCTGTCCATGTTGTTGATGTTGTTAGTTACTGCTGTCCATGTTGTTGATGTTGTTAGTTACTGCTGTCCATGTTGTTGATGTTATACATGTGTTTTGCAGTCGTTGCTGCTACTGTCGGAGTTGATGTTATCGTTGCTGTTGCTACTACGACAGTCAGTTACTGCTGTTGATATTGTGATTGTTATTTTTAGTTCTAGCTGTTGTCTGTGCTACTGACAGAGTTACTGTTATCGTTGGTGTTACTGCTGCTACTGACAGAGTTACGGTTATCGTTGGTGTTACTGCTGCTACTGACAGAGTTACTGTTATCGTTGGTGTTACTGCTGCTACTGACAGAGTTACTGTTATCGTTGGTGTTACTGCTGCTACTGACAGAGTTACTGTTATCGTTGGTGTTACTGCTGCTACTGACAGAGTTACTGTTATCGTTGGTGTTACTGCTGCTACTGACAGAGTTACTGTTATCGTTGGTGTTACTGCTGCTACTGACAGAGTTACTGTTATCGTTGGTGTTACTGCTGCTACTGACAGAGTTACTGTTATCGTTGGTGTTACTGCTGCTACTGACAGAGTTACTGTTATCGTTGGTGTTACTGCTGCTACTGACAGAGTTACTGTTATCGTTGGTGTTACTGCTGCTACTGACAGAGTTACTGTTATCGTTGGTGTTACTGCTGCTACTGACAGAGTTACTATTATCGTTGGTGTTACTGCTGCTACTGACAGAGCTACTAGTGCTGATGATGTTGCTGATGACGTCACTCTCCTTGTGGTTTTTGACAGCGTCACTGTAGTTGTTGTGGTCAGGGTTACTGTGGTTGGCAGTGTCGTTGTCGCCGCCGCTGCTGTGGTTGTTGTGGTCAGGGTTACTGTGGTTGGCAGTGTCGTTGTCGTCGCCGCTGCTGTTGTTGTTGTGGTCAGGGTTACTGCGGTTGGCAGTGTCGTTGTCGTCGCCGCTGCTGTTGTTGTTGTGGACAGCGTTACTACGACTGTGGCCGTTGCTGCGCAACACGTGGTTTCTTAGTGCCACGATCTCCTGACTGTCGGCGACGTCGTCGTCGTTGTTGACGCTGCTGGGCTGGTGATGATGATGATGATGATGATGATGATGATGATGATGATGATGATGATGATGATGGTGATGGTGGTGGAGGTGGTAGTGGTGGAGTGGTGGTTGAGGCTGTCGCTGGTGTCCACGTGGTCGCCGCCGTCTAAAAAGAGACAAGGCATCAGTATATATCATCATCATCATCATCATCATCATCATCATCATCCTCATCATCATCATCCTCATCATCATCATCATCATCATCATCATCATCACTGTTACTTCAGCAATGGATAGTCAGAACAACAGTGTAGGTTTCTGTTCATGTAAAGACAAGCCCAGGTGCTCACGTATGAAGACGATTTATCATACTCACAGACAGATACGAGAGAGAGAGAGAGAGAGAGAGGGATAGAGAGAGTACACGAAAGAGAGAGAGAGAGAGAGAGAGAGAGAGAGAGAGAGAGAGAGAGAGAGAGAGAGAGAGAGAGAGAGAGAAAAAAAAAAAAAAGAGAAAAGAGAGATTGAGGGAGAGAGAGTTGCTGTTACTAGGACTCTTACTGTTGTTATTGCAAGCAGCTCTACTGAAGTAAGCACTGTCGTGGCAGCCATCGTCGTCTTCGTCGTCGTTGTGGCACTGGTGGTGGCTGTGGTGGTTGAGGCTGTGCCTGGTGTCCATCTTGCCTCGGTCGTCTGAAAGGAGACAAGGCGTCAGCATCAGTGTGCCACTGAGTGAGATACAGCATCGCTAGTGGACACACTCCATTCATTGACCACGGTTGTGGCTGCAACAGTCAAACAGTGTTCACATCCACGCCAACTAATCGTCAACCTCAATCTTCTCATCGTCGTCACTGTCGTACTCGCTGTCATCATCTATCCGCTACGAGTTTAGCATCATCATCATCATCATCATCATCATCATCATCATCATCATCATCATCATCATCATCATCATCATCATCATCATCATCATCATCATCATCATCATCATCATCATCACCATCATCATCATCATCATCATGATTAACACCATCAATGTCACTTCAGCAATGGATAGTCAGAACAACAACAGTGTAGGTTTCTGGTCATGTGAAAATAAACCCAGGTGTTCACGCGTGAAGACGCTTTATCGTACAGACAGACAGACAGACAGACACAAGGGAAAGAGAGAGAGAGTGGGGGTAAGTGGGGGGTAGATGGCGGGAGGAACTAGAGATGAAGTGAGAAACAGATAGGCAGACAGACGCAAAGAGAGCCAGAGAGTGTGAGAGAGAGAGAGAGAGAGAGAGAGAGAGAGAGAGAGAGAGAGAGAGAGAGAGAGAGAGAGAGAGAGAGAGAGAGAGAGAGAGAGAGAAATACAAAGACAGGCAAGAGACAAAAAGAGACAATTAAAACAATATGAAGAGAAACAAAGAGAGAGAGAGAGAGAGAGAGAGAGAGAGAGAGAGAGAGAGAGAGAGAGAGAGGAGAGGGAGAGAGAGAGACAGACAGAGAGAGAGAGAAAGAAAGAGAGAGAGAGAGAAGACAGAGAGAGAGAGAGAGACAGAGAGAGAGAGAGAGTGAGAACAGCACACAGTGACAGAAGTGGTCAAACAAATGTAGGTAAAAAAAGGTAAAGGAGGTCCCATAGCCTTGTGGCCGTAGGGGAGCGTGATGTTGGAGATCACACTTATCTTGGGCCAGCGTAATGAAGGGTGATGCCCATCTCTCTCCCTCGCTGCTTTACCTTCCCCACCCTTAAGAGAGAGGTACTCAGTCACAGTTGAGTCAACTGGGGGCGTTGTTATTTGTCGCTTTACGTTTTGCGGTCACCCATCCAGAGTGCTAACCGCACTGGACGCTGCTTAACTTGCGACACAGTAGCGAGTGCTCCAACCACTGCGCTACAGACAGTTGCAACAAATGTAGCCAATCCAAAAACAACGCCACTTTCTTTCATTGCTTCATCTCCGCCTTGCAGTCTAAAAATAGCACATGCCTATAGCACCAGCCCCCACCCTCATTATTATCTTGCCCTCCGTTACCGTTATTGACCTTTATCATCATCGTTACAGTAACATCATCATCATCATCATCATCATCATCATCATCATCATCATCATCATCATCATCATCTCGTCGTCATTAACATCATCATCCTTATCGTCGTCGTCATTATCACCAGCATCAGTCACTTACCTAGGCAGGGTGACAACCACCAGCTGAGTGGTGGCCCTTGTTACCAGGTACATGAATACAGTCTTCATCATCAAGCCATCCTACTCGTTAATACAATGACTACTGGGCGTTCCAGGCCGTGTACATAGTCAGAGCGCGCCAGAGTAACCTGGTCTGCCTGGGCGGTGACCATCGTGACAAGCCGCCTTTCCCACTCCTGCCTGTCACGACTCCTCACATCGTCACTCAGCACTGCCAGCGGCACACCGACAGCTCGGAGGCCCAGGGCTAAGCCACAGGCGCTGTTGGCGGTCACCACCCCTTGCTGGTCCATCACGTCGTCATGGAGTTCTGTACTGCGCGAGGCAATGAGGACGTCACGCCAGGCTATGGAACGGGTCCCTGTTCACAAAAATAATGCTTGTAATTTAATTTATTTTGATGTGTTACACTCGATTCGATGTTGGTGTTTTCTATCAGTATTTGATTCAGCCCCGATGCTTGGATCCCTGATAGGCGTGTAACTCAGATTCGTTTATCCACGCAGCCTGCTCACTCAGCAACACGACACGGAGTCGATGTATGAAGTTTTCCACTTTTATTCAGCACACATCAATATCTGCATACAATTCTCAACTCAACTCAACTGAACTGCCAACAACACACAGAGCATCGAATATATAATGTTTTCTCTAGTCCAGAACAAGGTGGAACGATCTCGTATGACGCAATTTACTAATCGCTTTAGACTTCGTCATCACTGTCTTACGTCATACATATTTCTTCTCCTTCCGGGAAGCAAACTTGTTTTTTCCAACCTAGTTCCAGTCATTCGCCCAAAAAGGCAATCACCGAAGTCGAACGAAGCTCTCCGATGTGTTACGAAATGATGCTTGCATGACTACGACTAGTTGACATTAAAAATGATCGCTGTTGCTTCTAATTCTGTTCGATTTACACAGATTAGCATTTCGCAACGGTATACTTGGTTAATATGAGCATAATTATTATCAAACATATTTAATAGTTGCGTTCCTTGATTTGCATTTTGTTAGTTCTCAGCAGTAGGCTAATAACAGCATTCCCCATTTCCTGCCTAGAACCAAGTAGACACTGTTATACAGTATGCATAGGCTTAATCTACACTATATAAGTCAGTCTCCGTGCAGCGAAGAAGCTCACTAGCTGAATATGATTATGAGACCTGTATTGTTTGTTTTATACGTAAATAAATGTATAAACTATATCTATTCGAGTTAATAATATTTAGGCCTATACTTTATAATATTCGAATCTTTAAATTTCCGAAGAAGGACGAGTAGGCTAAGCGAATTTTTTTAAAATAACTCGAAATCTGAGTTAAATTAATAGTTAGTTATTCATTGCTTACAGGGTCACAAAATCAAGACAACTCGAGATCAGAATTAAATTAATAGTTAATTAGTTATTCATTGCTTACAGTGTCCAGCGGACTGCAAAGAGCCGAATCAGGACCACAAAATCAAGACCACAACTTCGCTAGTAGTAGTAGTAGTAGTAGTAGTAGTAGTAGTAGTAGTAGTAGTAGTATAGTTATTTAGTTAAATCTTTAATTTATTTATTTGATTTGTTTGTTTGTTATAATAATTAATTAATTAATTATTATTATTATTATTATTATTATTATTATTATTATTATTATTATTATTATTATTATTATTATTATTTGTTGTTTGTTATTATTATTATTATTATTATTATTATTATTATTATTATTATTATTATTATTATTATTATTATTATTATTCCTAATTTTAAAAAAAGAAAAGAAAAGAATAGTGTGCTGCTGTGCGTGCTCAATGTTGTAAATATGGTCAGTAACGTTTTGTTTGTTTTTGCTGAAGTTGGGTGTAACCCGAAATATTCAGATGGTGTTACTGGTTATTGTTTTCTTATAGATTTACCAAAGTTTTCAGATGATTTATGGAAATTTCCGCCTGCCACGCAACATTTCTTTAATACGCGTTTCTCATTAAAATACATATAATTGAAATACATAATTATAACAAATTTACTGTATCAGTTAAAAAGAATAATATTAGTTAAATAAATAATTGCTTTGGTGCTTGCAATAAAAATGTCAATGTGTTTTGAGACCATTATAAACTTGCTTTGCCTTGTTGTGCTGAAGGGACATCAACCTATCCATAGCGCTTTGAAGTTTTGTCATGGTTTTATTGTTGATATAGATGTGAAATCGTTGTATGTGTGCATTATGTGTTGACTTTGTCTTTTTTTAATTTATGTACATAATTGTAAATAGTCTGTACCTTTACTGTCCCGTCTTTTGGTGTATTGTAGCAAAAGTAATGTTTCATCGAGTGCACGTATTTATATGTTATGACTATGTAAAGCGTGGTGAGTCTGGTCATAGGCTGGAGTACCCGCTATATAAAAATCCGTTATTATTATTATTATTATTATTATTATTATTATTATTATTATTATTATTATTATTATTATTATTATTATGTATTACTTTTACTCTTTATTACTAATTGTGTCAGTATATTAATCCTCATAAAGTAATAATAATACTAACTGCTTCAAAATGCGAATCTCGACTTGACTTACAGCTTGAAGCTGTGCAGATCGAAACATAAGTAGATCTAGAAGCAACAGCGGCTATTTTTATGCACGGATGTTTCACCACAGGCTCTGAAGTCTTTTCTTTTGTCTTTGTAAACTTGTGGACCTCCTACATACGTACGTAGTATAGTATGTAATTGAGGCCTACGAAAGACGAGACTTCCCAGCCTGTGGTTTCACGTAGTCCTGCCAGCATTCGTTCGTAAAACATCGGATAGCTTCGCTCGACTCGGAGAGCTTCGTTCGACTTCGGTAATTGCCTTTTTCGGCGAATGACTGGAACTAGGTTGGAAAAAACAAGTTCGCTTCCGGGAAGGTTCTCAACTTTCTACATTTATCGGGAGGTTTCTGTTGACAGTAAACACACGGGTCTAGAGAATTCTCCAATAATATCGACCAACCAAAATTATCAACGTTATACAAAGCTTCCTCTAACCACAACGCAAATTCAAATCAAAGGTAAATAAACTCCATTATTGAATACTTTGCAAATCGAAACGATTAGATCTATCGTGCGCGCTTCAGACATACTATCGTTCGCGTTTCAACGTAACATAACCCCCCACTCAAGAAGAAATTTACCAAATTTCTTTCAACAACTTTGGAACGTAATGCACAAACAAAGTTTTAATTCTGAACTTTCTGAATACTGTCATTGTGCTCAGTTCATTCACACAGAGTCAATGTTCTTCCATCCGCAAGCTTATCTGGATTTTGTCAATGTTCTCAGTTCATCCACATAAGAGTCAATGGTTTTCATCTTCAAATCTGTCTGGATATTGTCAATGTTCACACTTTATCTACATAGAGTCAATGTTTTTTTCATATGTAAGGAAACGACGCCCTCGTTTTTTACAGTTGTCATCGGCCCAGGGTCAAAGACAGTGATCTCGTGGGCTGTCCTGGAGTCAGTGCATCCTCCGTTGTCTCCTTCTTCCGTCGGATGTCCGATGAAGTCGACGTTGTCGGCTCCCAGAATGCACTTGTCTGGTCTAACGGTCAGGTTGGCTTCTGTGAGACGGTGAAACAGCTCCCTCAAGGTCTGCAGATGTTCTTCCCAGGTGTGGGTGTGGACTAGCAGGTCGTCCCAGTAACAAACAACATTGTCCATCCCTTTGAACATCTTCTTCATCCCTCTCTTCAGGGTAGCTCCGCTGTTGACCATGCCAAAGAGCATCCTTAGGCACTCGTACGTCCCATCAGGAGTTATGAAAGCAGTCTTTGGTATGTCCTGTTGACGCACGGGGACTTGCCAATAACCCTTGCTGAGGTCAATCTTCGAGAATATTTTACTCCCTGATAATTGGCGGAAGAGGTCTGCTGCTGTAGGCATCGGCTCGGGGTCGAAGACGATGATCTTATTAACCTTCATGTAGTCGATGCATACTCTGTTACTCCCGTCCTTCTTCTTCACGACCACGACAGGGGACGCGTAGGGGGAACTGGACTCCCTGATGATGCCCATCTCCAGCATCTCATCGATGTCTTTTCTCAAAGATTCGCGGGACTTGAAAGGGATCGGGAAAGGTTTGGATCGAACGGGGACATTTGAAGTGAGGTAGACTTCATGTTCGACCAAAGTCGTAGAGCCTGGGACATCGCTGAAGCTATGGGGAAACTCGCCCATAAGGTCCTTGAGCTCCAACTTCTGACCTTCCGTCAAGCCTGGCCCTAGCTTAACATCATCGATGCCTTCTTTGCTGTGGAAGTCTCCCAGTTCCAACAGATCCTTGCTGTCAAAGCTGTCGTCGATCTCAGCTGCTGTTGCTACGTGTACAGTCTCTGGCGGACTTTCCACGTACAGCTTAAGGAGGTTGGCGTGGTATACCTTGGAATGCTGGCCGACCTTCACCTTATAGTCGTTGATCCCCACCACGGTCTCCACTTCGTACGGGCCTTTCCACTGCATCATCAACTTATTATGATCTGTAGGTAGCAGCACCAGCACTTTGTTGCCAGGTTTGAACTTCCCGTTCACAGCCCTACGATCGTAGTAGTGCTTTCCACAGTCCTGGGACTTCTTCAGGTTTTCTCTGGCTATCTCGAGAGTCTGCTCCAGCTTCTCTCGTAGCTCAAACACGTACTGGTAACTGTTTTTCACCTCTGGGGTGTCCACTTCCTTCGTCCACAATTCTTTCAGGATGTGCATCGGCCCTCGGATGGTTCTTCCGTACAGCAGCTCGAACGGAGAAAAGCCGGTGGACTCCTGCGGTACTTCTCTGTAGGCGAAAAGTAAGGCGTTGATATAGCGATGCCATTGTCTGGGCTGCTCGCTGCACAGTTTCTTCAGGGTGGACTTCAGCGTATCATTGAAGTTTTCGACAAGCCCGTTGCACATTGGATGGTAGGGTGTCGTAGTTAAATGCCGGATGCTCAGCAGTCTGTTGACCTCCTTCATGCAGTCAGAGACGAACTGCGTCCCGAGGTCTGTCAGAATTTCTTCAGGCACTCCAAGTCTACTGAACATGTCCACCAGTGCCTCTGCTACAGTTTCAGTGTCAATCTTCTTCAGTGGCACTGCTTCTGGGTACCGAGTTGCATAGTCCACTAAAGTCAGTACCCACCGATGACCTTCTTCACTCGGAGGTCTTATTTCGCCGATTAAGTCTAAGGCCACCCTCTTGAAAGGTCGGTCGATCAGAGGCATCCTCTGCATAGGCACTTTCGGGACCCTTCCTCGAGGTATGGTCTTCTGGCAAATGTCACATGATCGGCAGAAACGGCTGACGTCCGCATGAAGTCCTGGCCAGTAGAATACCGCCTGGATTCTATCCGACGTCTTCTTGATACCCAGGTGATCTCCCATGATTGAGTCATGCGCTACTTCCATCACCTGGCGCCTTAGGGGTAACGGTACCAATACTTGACGTAGTGATTTCCCTCCGATGACCCTCGGGTGCTGGAAGATTCGGTACAGGATCTTGGCCTTCACCTCAAAATAGACCGTGCCACTGCCTTTGGTCACGTGGTCTTGGCGGTTTCTGTACTTGTTTAAAGTGCTATCAGCTTCCTGGAGCTGGATCAGTTTATCTTTGTCCACGATGGCAGCTTTGGAGTTGTCGGCGACCTTCAGTGGCGTAGACGCCTTGTCTCTCTTGGCCTGGGCCCTGGTAGTAACAGCACCGACGATCTCTGGTCGGCAGGGCTGAGCCGGAGTAGCCACATTGTCCCGTAGCAGCTCGGTAATGTCTCCATCGGGAAATGGCAATGGATCCTCCTCCGCAACTTCGACACGTTGGGTTGAGGCAGGACTCCATTCTAAATCGGGGTCGTCGGGTCGTCTCGCGCCGTCGATATTCCCGATCATCAAATCGTAAAACGGCTTCTTCAGGCAAACCGCTTCTACTTCGCCTATGTAGAAAGGGGTGCTGACTTGAATCTTTGCAACTGGCGCTCTCACACATTTGCTGTCGGCCATAAGTGTCCATTTAGAATCGCCAGTGAACTGTTCTTTAGCGATTAGATCTTCTCTGACGATGACCCCACTGCAGCCAGAGTCTCTTAAGACAGTCACTTCATGATTTCCGACGCGTCCCTTGGAAACAGGCATGTTCTGGACGGTCACAGCTACGCTGGCGACGACGGGGATGGATTTCCCGTTGGCAAGGAGAAGCTGGCCGTCAGTTATGCACTCTTGCACGTCCGCATGAGTAGCTGTGCGCTCGGTCTCACTCGGAAGAATGACGCTCCCGCCGCACACTTGATGGTCAGATCTACTGGTTTGCCGTTGATTGGAGAACCGCCTCTGCCGGTTGCCCGCCGCTGCGTTGTCCGTACTGCCCCGCTGTCCGCTACTTTTGTTTTGAGGACAGTTAGCCGCTCTGTGGTCTGTAGCGTTGCAAGTGAAGCAGCCTCTTGAATGCCCTTCCCTGGGAGGTGGCGTGGAGTCCGTCTGTCTCTGGCTCGTCTGGCTCCCCTGGATCTGGTTCCCATGGTTCCCAGTCTTCTGAAATGGTTTCGTCGCCTTGGGTGGCCCCAGTGTTTTTCCGTGAGCGAGGAGATATCTTTCAGCAACCTCGGTCACATCATTAAGCGTCTGCAGCTTCTGTAATTCTAAGTGGGTCACCAGGTCCTTGTGACAGGCATTGAGGAATTGCTCCTTCACGATCAGGTCATGGAGACTATCGTAAGACTTCCCTCTGCCTGATAGTTCCACCCACTTGTGTAAGTATGACGACAGGCGCTCCACAAATTGCTTTGGAGTCTCGTCTGACAAAGGCCGACACTCACGGAAGCGTTTACGGTAGCCCTTCTCTGTAAAGCTGTAGCGATGCAAAAGGGCCTCTTTCAAGACGTCGTAGTTTTCGGCGTCATTGTTCGACAATCTGGTGTAGACGTCGAGCGCTTGCCCCGTCAGAAGTGCACTTAGTCTAATCGCCCAGTCTTGAGGTTGCCAGTTAGAGCTTTCGGCGAACCTTTCAAATCTCGCCAGATAACTGTCGATCTGATCCTTCCCGTCGACGAACGCTGGCAATTTTGGAGCCTTGTTGTCGCTGATGACTTGTGGCGCATGCTGATTGTTTTGAATACGCGCCAACTCTAGCTGGTACTGAAGTCGTCTCTCTTCCATCTCTCTTTCTTCTCGGCGTCGCTGCTCTTCTGCTTCTCTTTCTTGACGCCGCTCTTCTCTTTCTTCTCGGCGACGTTGCTCTTCTTTTTCTTCCCGTTGACGCTGTTCTTCCCTTTCTTCTCGGCGTCGCTGCTCCTCTAATTCTAGACGCTTCTGTTCTAATTCTATTTCTCTTTCTTACCGCCATATTCTCTCTTGAGACTTGATGCACTCCGTCAGCTGTTTGCCTTTTAGATTTAGTTCAACCCCTTTCTGCCAGAAGTCAGCCATCTTGATGCTTTTCTGGAAAATTCTTTTCTGAAAAGTTCTTTTTCTGGAAGGTTCTTTTCTGTGCTGCACCCTTCTAGACTGTTCTAGAACAGCACGCTTTCTGCAGTAGCGCTGATGCTTGTCACTAGTCGCTTTCACTGACGCAGGCCCCGCTGTCCTCGTCGTATGCGACGCTGCACCACGCTGGTGTTGATGTACACGCTCCTGTGCTGAAGTAGACGCGACGTCCGCTCGTCGCTCTCTCTAATACTGGCGATGTAGCTCCGAGACTGTCCCTCGACGTAGTCTTACGGCAGCCACGTAGTCCCGATCTGTTGTTCGCTCACGAAGCAACACTTCAGCGACTACACGCCCTTGCAGTCAACCCGAATCTATCGGGGATGTAGTCCCAGTATGTTGGCCCCTCCCGACGCAACTTGTTGGCGGCTACCCTCGATGACTGCCTCTCGTAACTTTGACTCGCTTGTTGTGGCAGTTGATCCCTTGGCTATGGCGTGGATCGCGGCTTGACCCCCAAAATGTTACACTCGATTCGATGTTGGTGTTTTCTATCAGTATTTGATTCAGCCCCGATGCTTGGATCCCTGATAGGCGTGTAACTCAGATTCGTTTATCCACGCAGCCTGCTCACTCAGCAACAAGACACGGAGTCGACGTATGAAGTTTTCCACTTTTATTCAGCACACATCAACATCTGCATACAATTCTCAACTCAACTCAACTGAACTCCCAACAACACACAGAGCATCGAATATATAATTTTTGTCTCTAGTCCAGAACAAGGTGGAACGATCTCGTATGACGCAATTTACTAATCGCTTTAGACTTCGTCATCACTGTCTTACGTCATACATATTTTTTCTCCTTCCGGGAAGATTCTCAACTTTCTACATTTATCGGGAGGTTTCTATTGACAGTAAACACACGGGTCTAGAGAATTCTCCAATAATATCGACCAACCAAAATTATCAACGTTATACAAAGCTTCCTCTAACCACAACGCAACTTCAAATCAAAGGTAAATAAACTCCATTATTGAATACTTTGCAAATCGAAACGATTAGATCTATCGTGCACGCTTCAGACATACTATCGTTCGCGTTTCAACGTAACATGATGTAATGTTATTTTATTTTATCTAATTATCCTAATTAATTAACGTTGATTTAATTTTATGCATGTTATTTGTTTTATTCATTTCGAGTTGTTTTCATGTCAAATAATAATAATAATAATAATAATAATAATAATAATAACGGATTTTTATATAGCGGGTACTCCAGCCTATGACCAGACTCACCACGCTTTACATAATCATTACATATAAATACATGCACTCGATAAAATACTGTATGTAAAAAACAAATGATGCACTGAGCTACTGTCATTTTGTGGTTTATCAAAATTTTCTCATTGGTCTAGAGGAAAACTATTCTAAGTGACTTTTTTGAAATTTTACAGGAGAAGCAAAAAAATCTTCCTTTTTCAATAAAAAGTAATTTTATGGTCTGAAACCCATATATGTAGGAGATAAATGGATCGTGGACTGTTTTTGACAATACTTTTCTAAAAAATCTTTTCCTATCTTGTTAAAATAAACAAAATGCCACTTAGAATATTTTCCTTCTGTAAAATAGTATGAGTAAAACTACTCTATCTGCCACATAGAATAGTTTTCCATTGAAAATGTTGAAAAATTAATGGAAAACTATTTTATGTGTCAGAAAGAATAGTTTTCCTCCATTGCTGAGAAAAGAAAAGAAAAGAAAATTATTGTAAGAGTCAAATAGCATACATTTCCTCTCGAAGAATTATGAAAACTGAGGAAAAAAACACACAAAAAACAACCTACACATGATACACTTACAATAGTTTTCCAACAAACAAAAGAACGAGAAAGCAACACTGTATATTCATCCTCAAAAACGAGTTCCCAATTTTATTCAAACCAAATACAAAACCGTAACCTTATCTTCATTTTCCAAAGTACCATTAACATAAAATAAGTAAAATCATATTAGACATAAGTCATTATGTACTACTCTTGTACCACTACTACTCATGTATTTTATTAGTGCACTAATAAAATAATGACAACGTGTTATGCAGCTATACCAAAATGAAACAGCATTGATAAAGTGAAAAAGACTGGTCAAATTACACTGCATTAATACACAAAAAGACTTTTATTTAGATCTAGTACAAATGGAGCATTGCCTGTTGCGATCTCTTAGTATGATGCACTTCGAGAATAAAACTTTCAACGGTCATCAACGAACTGGCTTTGGGGAGAGAGAGAGAGAATGTGTGAGAATTCTTCATCACCATAGCCTCCATCACTTTATCATCTTCTCTCCAACATCCATCACCACTACAAAAATTTTGGCGCTGCGAGCAGGAACAAGAAAGTTGACAAACCCAAGGAAGGCATATAAGAAGGCAAGGCAGCTGAGGAACCGACCAGTGGAAAGCGAGAGCGAAGAGACTGCCCTCATCCAGGAAGGAGGGGCCCACAGAGGCGACACCACACCTCATCGCCCATCCAGTCACGAGAGGACATCAGAGGCGGCGCAAAATGACATTTCTTCCACCCACGCACCCTCTTCGACCATGCAGAAGTTGTGGATGATGCCACTCTCCAAACTTCCAACCTTCACGGGGGATGGCGATGACGTCGAGGACTTCACACAAGAGGCGCGGCGAATCCTGGGCCACTGCCAGCTGGATGGTGGTACAGCTATGGAGTGGCTGCTTCAATCGCTCCGCGGCTGTGCCCGACAGGAGATCATCCACCGGGCAGACGTGAAAACGGCAGAGGAGGCCCTGGGTGTCCTGGAGGAGACGTTCGCCGACCAGAGGGGAGTCACCAGCACTTTAAGCAGGTTCCACAGCCGGCAGCAGGGAGCAGGAGAGATCATGCTGCAGTACGGCCAACAACTTCAGCAGCTGGCCCTGCGGTCCAATACAAGAAAGGTTGGCAGCATCCCTGACGAAATGCTGCGTGATAAATTCGTTGAGGGGCTCAAATCACAAGACCTTCGACGGGAGCTCCGCCGCATCATTAGGGGAGAGGATGTCTCCTACCTGCGGGCCAGAGCGGAAGCCCAGCGCTGGCTGAAGGAGGACCGAGACGGCGACAGCGTCACAACCCAACAACAGACAGCAACGCCGGTGCCCGACCCCCAAGGAATGGCGGCTCTGCAGAGTCAACTAGCGGAGCTGACGGAGCAGCTGCAGCAGCTAAAGCAACGTCCACAGTCCGCTCCTCAACGTGAAACCAGAACTGCCGTCTGCTGGGTTTGCGGCCGAAGGGGCCACCTCCAGAGGAGCTGTCCTCAAAGACAACCCCACGTCCAACCACCACGAGGACAACAATCACCACGAGGGCAGCAGGGAAACTGCTAGCCCCGTTGTCGAAACACAGGCAACGGGGTGGGGGGGGGGGGGCAAGGGCAGTAAAAGGCTGATTGGCGAATGCCCCACGACAACCGCACGCATCAATGGCCGAGCTGTGCAAGCTCTCCTCGACACGGGCAGCGAGGTAACGACTGTGACGCAGACCTGGGTCACCGAGAATCTTGGTGACGTTTTCCTTCAGTCGTCCCACCTCAAGCTGCGGGCAGTAAACGGCGCAGAGGTACCCTACTCCGGTATCCTGGTCGCCGAGCTGCAGTTGACGCGACCACGTTTTCTGGTATTCCCATCCTGGTCGTCAGGGAGCCCACGGAACCGGTCATGAGGGAACGCAAAAAGCGCCTGCCGTTGTTGGTAGGAATGAACATCCTGGGGGAGTGGATGACAGCCAGTCCGACCAGCTTACCTCAAGGCCTGTTTGCGTCCATCCGAGAAGTGCGACATGACAACACCTTGGTCCAAGGCATCGCCAAGACAGCAGTACAAACAGTGGTCCCACCCTTCGCCATGGCCACTGTGCGAGTGACCTCAACGCAGCGGCATACGCGACAGCTACTGGCGTCACCTTTAGCACAACCCCTGCCTGGAGGTTTGCTGATCGTTCCGACCCT
Source organism: Oncomelania hupensis (assembly GCA_036898135.1). Taxonomy (NCBI): domain Eukaryota; kingdom Metazoa; phylum Mollusca; class Gastropoda; order Littorinimorpha; family Pomatiopsidae; genus Oncomelania; species Oncomelania hupensis. The sequence continues at coordinate 59,245,338 of CM072522.1, read as the reverse complement.
CGTCAACGGTGACGTTTCACGGCGATATGTGAGAGTGGCCAATCTCTCAGATGTGGACGTCATCCTTCCAGCCTGGACTCCACTGGCGTCACTGCAGACAGTAGAGGATGTCCAAGGAAAGGACGAGGTGGCATTCACCGCCACTGTAAATGAACTCGTGGTCACCATCGGAACACCATCAGGACAGACCACCAAGAACACTATTCCCTGCCCCACGTTCGATAGCACAACCAGACAGTGGGAACTTCTTCAACAAGTCCTGGACAAGAATAGAGAAGCCTTTGTCCAAAACGAGTTGGATTTGGGCTACACGGACATCGTCCAACATCAACTGCGGACGAGAGACGAAGTGCCCGTCGCCCAAACCTACAGGCGCATCCCATCTCACCAGCTGAAGGAAATCCAAGACCACATCAGAGGACTCCTGGAGAAGAACATCATCGTCGAGAGCCACAGTCCATACGCGGCACCAATCGTCGTTGTGCGAAAGAAAGATGGGACCATGCGGCTATGTGTCGACTATCGCCGCCTAAACGCCAAGACGGTTGGTGATGCGTATTCGCTACCTCGCATTTAAGAGTCCTTTGACGCGCTGGTTGGGGCCCAATACTTATCCACGTTGGACCTGGCCAGTGAATATCACCAAATCGCCATGGACCCCCGAGATCAACACAAAACAGCCTTCGTCACTCCTATGGGTCTCTGTGAGTACACCCGGATGCCAATGGGTCTCATCTCGGCCCCCGCCACTTTCCAACGGCTGATGCAGACTTGTTTCTTTCTTTCTTGCTTGCTTGTTGTTTTTGTCTGATGACATCCGACAAAAACAACACGCAAGCAAGAAAGAAAGACACAAGCAAGCAAACAAACATCTGAAAATAAAGCAGCATAGATCTAGGTTATTTGCAAACAGCAACACGCTGCTAGTACTATTCTTTAGCATTACGGCATAGGCTAGCCTAATGACATTTTGGTGGCATACTAAATAGTGTGTCGTCTCTGTCATTTTTTTCTCACCATCTCCATGCATATAAAGATACACATGCCCAAACCGACACACGTCTGCGTAAAATGTAAACTCACCTTATCAATATTGTCTTGGGCTAGAATCGCCACAATATTGTTAGAAACACACACACCAGCTCTGCTACAGAGCAGAAAGTACACCCTGCGTTAGTGAGTGTTCATACTAAAATTGCTGAAAATATTGAGCACGCATCTCACGCAGGACACCTAATGGAAAAATCCACTCAGATGTAAAATATTCTAACTGGCACTTTCATTGTTCTCATAGTTTGGGAGGAAAATTATTCTAAGCGGTACTTAAAATATATTTTTGGGGTTTGGGAAGAAATGTTTGAGAGGAAAAGTATATTAACTGACTCTTAGAATAGTTTCTTCATTTTTGAAGAAACCATTTTGAGAGGAAAGGTATTCTAAGAGGTATTTAGAATAGTTTACTTCGTTTTCAAAGGCACATTTCGAGAGGAAATCTATTCTAACTTACACAGTTAGAATAGTCTTCTTCCTTTTATAATAATATTAGAAAATATTTGAGAGGAAAACTACTCTAACTGCCATATATGATACTTTTCCACCAAACATTTTCTGAAGACAAAGATAGAATTTTTTTTTCAAGGGTTATTACTCTGTCAATTTTTAAGCTACAATTGTGATATTTTGACAGAAGTTGCCGCCCTCTATGGCTGTTTAAACCATGGGAAAAACTCAATTTCGGTCAAAATGTCACTTAGAATAGTTTTCCTCTACACCCGCGTCACAGAGGGAGAGAGGGAGAGAGAGAGAGAGAGAGAGAGAGAGAGAGAGAGAGAGAGAGAGAGAGAGAGAGAGAGAGACAGACAGACAGACAGACAGACAGACACACAGACACACAGAGCACGCACTATGTACACACCACCATTATTGACTGTCAGTGTATTGTCGTCTGCTGTGGACAACACGCTAACGGTCCACTTTACCTCCCCATATCACACATATTTCTGTTCGTCAAAGGGACCACATGGCGCTTAGGGAAATAATGATTTCGTTAGGGTTAGGGCTGAAGTTAGGTTTAGCAGTAAAGATAGGGTTGACTAGCACTGTCCTTAACCCTGATTTATCGCAAACTTAAACCCTAACATTCGTGCCGTGCATTGCTAACTTTGGTGGGGAGCCAAACTGGATCTTTATCCAAAAGCCGAAGACGGCAGTCTGATCTACGTCTAGACTAAAACCGGCCAAGTCTGGTCCCCGGCATAGGCACATGACATAGACAATGGACCTGATGCTGTATCACTTGTGTCTGTGTCCACAGTGAAAGTTTCTTTTCTAACTTATCCTATTATATCCTATCCTATCCTATCCTATCCTATCAGCGACAGTTGGATGGTGGGACAGAGGTCAAGTATCAATGCAGGTGATCATCAGGAAGGCAACACAAAGCAGCCTAGAACTTGACAGTGACCACAAAACACCACTCACCTGCAGGGCCCACATCAAGTCGTCCTGTCAGCAGTTGGCCCAGTCCTCGTCCACACGCCGGACACTCCACGGGCCAAAGTCCCTTATGGCCGTCCCCCTCGTGAACGAGTGTGATCACTGCTGGCCCGTCCCCAGGGGCAGGAAGCACGCTGTCGCTGTAGTCACGGTATAGACTGGGAAACTGCTGTATCGCTGGCCGCACCTCCCTGAGGACAGCAAAGTACTTTCTATCTTATTCTTATTCCATGTCCCCATGCCTTAGTAAGTTTGTGTCTACCACCACCACCACCACACCCACCTCCACCACCACCACCACCACCACCACCAACAACTACTACTACTACTACTACTACTACTACTACTACTACTACTACTACTACTACTACTACTACTACTATTACTACTACTATCACTGCTACTGTTATTATTACTACTTCTATTACTGCTGCTACCACTACAGCTGCTGCTACTGCTGTTATTACTACTGCTGCTGCTGCTCCAACAACAGCTACTTCCACTACTATTGATATTAATACCACTGCTACCACTATCTGTTGCTGCTACCACTACTACTGCTGCTTCTACTACTACTACTACTACTACTACTACTATTATTACTACAACAACTACTACTACTACTACTTATTACATGAGTTACCCACCTGAGGACGGCGGGTGCGGAGCGAAGGGGCGTGGTCACAATCTCTTGCTGCAGGCAGGCTGGAATGTCTATGTGATGAACACCAGCACACCACAGGTGGAGATGCTGCACGCTGCTCTGTAATCTCCACACCAGTTTCACTGTACGTAGACCGTACTCCGCGCTGTTAGACAGAGAAAGTGTTTTGATGACGTGTTGACCACAGAAGACAACAAGTGTTACTGGCGGTGTTAATAAACCTGTACTGTTACTTGATGGACTCAGCGCAGTCCAGGGGTTGATGCCACACACCTCCTGCCTGTTACATAGCGCAGATACTCGAGACTCAATAACTCTCGTAATGATGATGATGATGATGATGATGATGATGATGATGATGATGATGATGATGATGATTAACAAATAATCCAAGAACACTAAAAAAACACCACAATTGATTTGACATCATTTCATTTATGCTATTTTTAGAAAAAAAGAGTAAGTGGGCTTTGCTATTATAGAAATAGTCCTATAGCTTAAAACGAAAGTCCACTGATTAATGTAAACATCTGTACAATCCACAGGACTATGACATGAAAACGCCATAATCTTCACCATCATCACCATCATCATTGTTGTCGTCGTAATCATCATCATCATCATCATCATCATCATCATCATCATCATCATCATCATCATCATCATCATCATCATCGTCGTCGTCGTCGTCGTCGTCGTTTTCGTCGCCGGCATCATCATTATCAACATCATCATCACCATCAGCAGCAGTAGCATCCACACGTTGTTGCTACTCACTTCTTGTCAAAGTACACCTCATCGATGAGGACACAGAGCGAGCCCCCACGTGCAGCCGCTGACAGATCATTGAATGCCACGTCCATATCGCCAGCATTGTTGAAGAAATCATAGGAGTGAACGTGCATCGCGGCAGGGGGCGCTGTGGGATCAGCAGCCATGGTCACTTGCAGCTGGTTGTGGATCAGACGACTGGCAGACAGAGTGCCATGGTGTAGACTGATGACGTGGACATCATGGCCTCTGGACAGCCAACGAAGTCCTTGTAGGACCAGCAGTATTGTTTTACCTGCACAAATATACGGATAAATCATGATGATGAGGGATTAATAACTAAATGGATGAATGCATGAAACAAGAAGAAGAAGAAGAAGAAGAAGAAGAAGAAGAAGAAGAAGAAAAAGAAGAAGAGGAAGAAGAAGATGATGATGATGATGATGATGATGATGATGATGATGATGATGATGATGTGATGATGATGATGATGATGATGTTGATGATGATGATGATCATGGCTTAATAACTAAATAGATGAATGCATGAAACAAGAAGAAGAAGAAGAAGTAGAAGAAGAAGAAGAAGATGATGATGATGATGATGATGATGATGATGATGATGATGATGATGATGATGATGATTATGATGATGATGATGATGATGATCATGGCTTAATAACTAAATAGATGAATGCATGAAACAAGAAGAAGAAGAAGAAGAAGAAGAAGAACAAGATGATGATGATGATGATGATGATGATGATGATGATGATGATGATGATGATGATGATGATGATGATGACTAAATAACAAGAATGATGAAGGGTACGTAATGTGTTTGTACAGCTCGAGACAAAAGACAAATTTTGTACAAAGGGAAAAGCAATCCTATAAGGCAGTGAAGACGACGTGGTGTTGTGATCGATCTCTAGATGTTCTTGCCCTATCTCCAATATCATATTTACCCTATCCAGTGAAGTAACTAGAAAGTCATTGGGGCACCATAGATGATCGTTTAACCAGCGTACTCCATCTGTCTGTCCTCTGCAGCCCTAGATGTGCAGTGTTTTCTAATCATGTTATTTTTCCTGTGTGACAAATCTACTGATTTTGTTTATCGTGTGCGGCAGTCTGGCCAAACTGTCGTCTGCTATTTACTGTTACTATAGAGATCGCTATGTGCTGACTTTGTCTGCCCAGACATCACACAACACACCTAAGGGCCACGGATGTTCATGGCGCGGGATATCCAACTAAAAATTGGAAATTCTTTGTCACACATCTCAATAACTACAATTGGCTGTGCGCGTGCACCATCCACCCTCTCCCCACCCCTCACATGATAATAAAAAGCAGGGGATAGGGAAACATATCAACACTTCATCCTCACTGTAGTTATACAATGAATTGGGAAACATATCAACACTTCATCCTCACTGTAGTTGTACAATGAATAGGGAAACATATCAACACTTCATCCTCACTGTAGTTGTACAATGGATAGGGAACTATATCAACACTTCATCCTAACTGTAGTTATACAATGGATATGGAAACATATCAACACTTCATCCTCACTGTAGTTATACAATGGATATGGAAACATATCAACACTTCATCCTCACTGTAGTTATACAATGGATAGGGAAACATATCAACACTTCATCCTCACTGTAGTTATACAATGGATAGGGAAACTGTAACAGGGCGATCTGTGGCGGAAGAGTAAAAGCGGTTAGGGGTATGTAATTGCAGGTTGCGGTGTGTATGATTGTGATAGCTGAGCGTGCGGAGCGTGCTTGAACGGATTGCGCAGTGGATAGGAGTTGGGAAAAGTACTCACTACTTGGCAGAACGTATTTGAGGGAGCTAGTGATAGGACGTTGTTGTCTGGTGCTCTGTTTCTGTGATGTAGGGTAGACTGTTACCGACGGATTATGGTAACCGGTCTGGAATACTAGTTGAAAAGAGTGGAGGTGGTGGTGGTGCCAGACCTGACCTACCCAGTGGTGATTGGCAACTGGGCGAGGACGGAACGACGACCGGACACAGCACTGCCTGTATTCGCCGAGGGAGCCGCAGAGTGTTGCGCTGTGCAGACCGGAGGGCAAGCGGCCAAGGAGCAATGCGCTGCGGAACCATTGGCGGTCGGGCCAAGCAGGAACATCGTCGCGACGCCAAAGGAGATTCGCCAACTGCAGTTGGGAGACGACGAGCTCGCGAAGGTGCGGCAGCTAGCAGATCGGAAGGCGGGAAAGGTGAAACGAGGCAAGGGCTGCCGTGAACTGACAAAACCGAGCAAGTCCACAAAACCTACTTTCGAGAAAATCGACGTTGCGCTATATTACGCGATCGTTTCTGGAAGTTTAAGGGCATATTATAATGCAATTCCTCGATTTAAGAGTGCATACCTTGAATGTTAAAGAAATGTTTGATAGATTTGATGTTTTAAGACTATTTGTGGACTTGCTTTGTTTTGTCAGATTATTCTTGAGATAGGTCTTTGTTGAGAACATGACAAAACCAAGCAAGTCACCCGCTTGGTTTTGTCAGTTTATTATTGAATTAAATCCTTGTTAAAAAAATTCACAAAACCAAGTAAGTCAAATCCGCTTGGTTTTGTCAGTTTATTATTAAGTAAATCCTTATTTTCAAAATTCGCCAAACCAAGTAAGTCACATAGGCCGTTTCGTTTCTTTGTTAAAAAGTCTGACGAGATGAGTCACATAAGTTGGGTTTTGTAAGATGTGGGTGCGGCAGTTACAGTGGGTGTATATGTGTGCCTGTTTATTGTTTTTAGCCATTCTTCACTTAATATTCCTGGGTTGGTATGCAGGAGTCATGGTTTTTTTTTGCTCTCCCTTCAAAATAATATTAGATGCAGCCAATTTAATTTTAAAAATACAAAACTATTTTCCTTTCAGTTTCCTATTGTAGCGATCTTCCTGCCTTTACACCACGTGTATGTCTTGTATTTTGTTGCCCTTTTTGTGTGTCTGTAATATATTTGTTGCTGTTTGTTTGTGGGTTCGGGCACTGAATACAGGATGCTATACGTGCCTTTCCCCAAATCATCATTCAGGCTCAAAGCGCGGCGATCTATACCAACATACACGCTCATCTGTCTCATGCACCTTCGCGCACACCAAATACACATCCTTCACTCAAACAGGTGGTGTAAAGGCAGGGAGATCGCTATTAGAAGACGGAAAGAAAATCTAATTTTTTTGTTTGAAATTTTTATATTGACTGCGTCCTGTACCATTATTGAAGAATAGGCCCAAACGTTTCCCGGCGTGTCGTAAGAGGCGACTAACAGGGGTAATGTTAGCACGGCATCACTGGGCGAAAGTCTTCTACACAGAAGTCACCGGCCAGGGCGAGGAACCTCACATTGATACAGGTTCAACGACCACGTGCTCGGGGCCAAGGCGAGCCACACTGTATTCGTGGATTTCGGCTTTGGCCAACAGCCTGGAGAGGATTGGGCACCGCCAGGTCCTTTTTTGCCCAAGACACACTACATGCATGATGACACTATCCACTAATTCCATACCGGATCGGTCGTCGCCCGGCTCAAGGACCGCGCCTTCCGTTGGCCACCAGGACGGAGGTGTTAAGTATGCTACTGATGGACAATTTAGCAAGATCCGCACGAGAAACAACATCGTCATAGGAACCTGGAATGTCAGGACCCTAACTGCGGAAGGAAAATTAGAAGAACTGGCCCACGAGTTGGACCACTATCGATGGAACGTTCTAGGCATTAGCGAACTGCGCTGGATAGGCCTAGGTGAAACAACGACCGACAAAGGCCACAAGCTCTATTTCAGCGGTAGAGATGACAGGCACGAACACGGCGTTGGATTCTTGGTCCACAATAACATTCTAGCCACTCTCATGGGTTGCCGCACAGTCTCCAGTAGACTCATTACCATCCGCCTGAGAGCAGCCCCTTTCAACATCCCCATCATCCAGACCTATGCCCCAACATCAGACAATGACGACAGCGAAGTGGAGGATTTTTATGAAAATCTACAGGCGGTCCTTGACCAAGTGCCGAAGAAGGACATAGTCATAGTGCAAAACGACTGGAATGCCAAGGTTGGCCAAGATGCGCACCACAACTGGGGAGACACATGTGGACCCCACTGCAACAACGAGACAAATGACAGGGGTCTGAGATTCTTGGAGTTTGCCAGATACAACAATCTGGTACTGGCAAACACGCTTGATCTCCACAAAAACTCCAGACGATGGACATGGCACAATCCCGGGGGTGTGGGGGGGTGGGGAGCATCACAACCAAATAGACTACATCATGGTCACGAAACGCTTCAGATCAAGCATCAACATTGGCAGGACACGCATTTTTCCAGGTCAGACATCGGAAGTGACCACGATCTCTTGGTCTTTCCGGCTCCACTTGAAGAGAGTAAATACTGCACTAGACTGAAGTTCGACCTGGACAAACTGCAAGACCCGGAGGTGGCAGAACTATTTCAGGCCACAATTGAAGGGAAATTTGCAACACTGCTCATTTTGGGGGCTGGTGAAGTAGATGTCAACACCTTGACCACCACCTTCAACTCAGCTGAGGCAGATGCCGCCACTGAGATCCTTGGCAAGCACCGACCAAAGAAAAAGACGTGGATCACACCTGAAATTTTGGATCTGTGTGATAAACGAAGAGAGATTAAAAAAGAAAAAGAAAAAGAAAACCTCACAGGGAGCTGATGTCTACCGAAAAATCAACAATGACATCCGAAAAGGCATGCGCACAGCAAAGGAGAACTGGATAGAAGATCAATGCCAGGAAATAGAGAACAGTCTGAAAAAGAACAAAAGCAAGAAGGCCTACCAGACCGTAAAGCGGCTGACAAGTGTCAAACAGCCCAAAGTCTCCACGATCCAAAGCAAGTCTGGCATATGCCTTACAGAAGAACAAGAAGTCTTGGACAGATGGACAGAGTACTGCTCTGACCTTTACAACCATACACCAAATGGAGACCCATCAGTTCTAGCATGTCCCGATAACAGAGAAGAAGAAATCCTCCCAATTCTCCGGGGAGAAGTTGAGGCAGCAGTGCAATCGATAAAGAAAGGGAAGTCAGCGGGAGTGGACAACATACCCGCGGAACTGCTACAAGCAGGAGGAGAAGCGATGATTGATGCCCTCACCATTATCTGTAACAAGATCTGGCAGAGTGAAGAGTGGCCTATACCATGGGCCCAGTCGCTTGTCATCACTCTTCCCAAAAAAGGTAACCTTCAGGAGTGTGAAAATTACCGCACCATCAGCCTCATCAGCCATCCCAGTAAGGTCCTCCTGAAAATAATACTCAACAGGTTGAAACCCCAAGCTGAACAAATCATAGCTGAAGAACAAGCAGGATTCAGGGCACGGCGAAGTACCACTGAACAGATTTTCAACCTCAGAATAATTTGTGAGAAATACCTACAGCACCAACAACATCTATATCATGTGTTCATAGACTTCAAGAAAACGTTTGACCGAGTCTGGCATGCAGCTCTATGGGCAACAATGAAAGCGTACATCAGACCTAAAATTATTGAAGTCATCAAAAACCTGTATGACAAGGCTACCAGTGCAGTGCAGTCCTCCACAACAGCGCCATCGGGAACTGGTTCAGAACAACAATCGGTGTGCGTCAAGGATGCCTACTCTCTCCAACACCCTTCAACATCTTCCTAGAGCGCATCATGTCAGATGCTCTTGCAGATCACGAAGGCACAGTCAGCATAGGGGGTAGAGCAATCTCCAATCTTCGTTTTGCGGATGAAATTGATGGATTGGCTGGAGAGGCACAAGAACTTGAACAGCTGGTACAGAGGCTTGACACCACCTCCAAAGCTTATGGAATGGAAATAAGTGCAGAGAAGACCAAAATGATGACCAACAACACCAATGGCATCAACACGGACATCAATGTCCAAGGCCAATCCCTCAACACAGTGCACAGCTTCAAATATTTAGGAGCCATTGTGTCCTCTCCAGGATCGCACAAACAACTGCTGCCCTGACAAGGTTGAAGCCCATTTGGAAAGACAGAACCATCAGTCTACATTCCAAAGTAAGACTGCTGCGCTCTCTGGTCATCTCCATCTTCCTATATGCTTGCGAAGCATGGACCCTCACAGCAGATCTCCAACGAAGAATACAAAGCATGGAGATGAGGTGCTACAGAAGACTTCTGTGCATTTCCTATACCCAACACATCACCAACGTTGAAGTCCGACAGACCATCACACAAGCCATTGGACAACACGATGACCTGCTCACAGTGGTGAAGAAACGGAAACTCCGATGGTATGGCCACGTCACCAGATCATCAGGCCTTGCAAAGACCATTCTGCAAGGCACAGTGCAAGGAGGTAGAAGAAGGGGGAGACCGAAAAAGAGGTGGGAGGACAACATTCGAGAATGGACTGGTTTGACACTGAGCGAAGCCATGAGGGCTGCTGAGGACAGAGAAAGATGGAGTATGCTGGTTAAGCGATCATCTGTGGTTCCCCTACGACCTTCGGGTTATGGTACAGGATAGGGGATAATAAAACATGAGTCAAAAATATGGTTACCTAGCTGCTACATCTAGGTACAGCCTTTCCCCGCTTGTACCACTGAGTTGAGGATCTGGAGACGCCATGATTTGCCGCCACCAGCTGGTCAGGTTGGTTAGGACAGCAGGAGTCACATCCCAGAAAGTACTGGGATGCGATAACTGGTCAGCACAGACACAGAGCTGTACGGCGTGTGAGACGTCCGCTGCCCCAAGGCATTGACATAGGCGCTGTGAATTACACAGTGGATTAATTTGAAGTCTGACCCACTGAAGAAAGTAAAGATCAGTGAGTCTGACCACACTTTGCTGCTGTGAGCACTTCAGTTTTGTTCCTTTAGTAGATTACAGTCCGCAGACACCTGACCGTATATGTGACGTGAGCACGATATCAGAAACCATAGATTTATATAGGCCTAATAGTGTGGTGGACAGTTTATAAATACCTTAGTTTTATTTAGACCTAATATGTGGTGGGCACTGTATTTTAAGCAATAGCTTTTTGTAGTCCTAGTGTTGTGCTGGACACTATATCAGAAGCATTAGCTTTATATAGCCCTACTATTGTCGTGGACACTGTAGCTATACATAGGCCTACTAATGCGGTGGACACTGTAGCTATAAATAGGCCTACGGCTGTGGTGGACACTGTAGCTTTATATAGGCCTACTACTGTGGTGGACACTGTAGCTATATATACATGTAGGCCTACTACTGTGGGGGACACTGTAGCTATATATAGGCCTACTACTGTGGGGGACACTGTAGCTATAATAGTCCTACTACTGTGGGGGACACTGTAGCTATCTATAGGCCTACTACTGTGGGGGACACTGTAGCTATATATAGGCCTACTACTGTGGGGGACACTGTAGCTATATATAGGCCTACTACTGTGGGGGACACTGTAGCTATATATAGGCCTACTACTGTGGTGGACACTGTAGCTGTATATAGGCCTACTACTGTGGTGGACACGTTAGCTATATATAGGCCTACTACTGTGGGGGACACTGTAGCTATATATAGGCCTACTACTGTGGGGGACACTGTAGCTATATATACGCCTACTACTGTGGGGGACACTGTAGCTATATATAGGTCTACTACTGTGGTGGACACTGTAGATATATATATATAGGCCTACTACTGTGGTGGACACTGTAGCTATATATAGGCCTACTACTGTGGTGGACACTGTAGCTATATATAGGCCTACTACTGTGGTAGACACTGTAGCTATAAATAGGCCTACTACTGTGGGGGACACTGTAGCTATATATAGGCCTACTACTGTGGGGGGCACTGTAGCTATATATAGGCCTACTACTGTGGGGGACACTGTAGCTAAAGATGGGCCTACTACTGTGGGGGACACTGTAGCTATATATAGGTCTACTACTGTGGGGGACACTGTAGCTATATATAGGTCTACTACTGTGGGGGACACTGTAGCTAAAGATGGGCCTACTACTGTGGGGGGCACTGTAGCTATATATAGGCCTACTACTGTGGGGGACACTGTAGCTAAAGATGGGCCTACTACTGTGGGGGACACTGTAGCTATAGATGGGCCTACTAACACATAAATTATAATAAATTACTGCGCAGGTGAAAACTGAGGTATGGTCAGAGAGAGAGAGAGAGAGAGAGAGAGAGAGAGAGAGAGAGACAGAGAGAGAGATAGAGAGAGAGACAGAGAGAGAGAGACAGAGAGAGAGAGACAGAGAGAGAGAGACAGAGAGAGAGACAGAGAGGGAGAGACAGAGAGAGAGAGACAGAGAGAGAGATAGAGAGAGAGAGAGAGACAGAGAGAGAGACACACAGAGAGAGAGATAGAGAGAGAGACAGAGAGAGAGACACACAGAGAGAGAGATAGAGAGAGACAGAGAGAGAGAGATAGAGAGAGAGAGAGAGAGAGAGAGAGAGAGAGAGAGAGAGAGAGAGAGAGAGAGAGAGAGAGAGAGAGAGACTTCAGACTTCAGACTTCAGACTTCAGAACTTTATTTTAAAAGGTTAAGATTTTAGGCATGAGCCTATTCTTACAATCAGACCTTTTGTAATAAGATAACAACGACAACATCAAAATGTAGTAGACAATTTAAAAATAATGACATAAAAAAAACATAAAAAAAAAAAAAAACTTTATTACAACAAATACAAAAAAATATTAAAAAAATAACGATACAAAAAACACAACCACCATTACTGCTACAACTATATATACCACCACTACTACTATAATAAACGGCTAGAAACATTAAAAGCAAATCTTATTTAGGAGAGAATAGCAATGAAACAATCTTAAGAGGTTTAATTAGTTCAGCAACAAAAATTTTACATAGTTAGGAAACAAATTAATCGATATGAAGCAATACATTTCATTTTTACATGCGCATTAATGATATACATTACAACATGAATTTTACATTTGCAATTTTGATACAGTTTATATTACAAAATATTAGTTTTTTTTAGAAATAAAACTTAATACATACGTTATGAAAATTAAGGCTGTGACATAATTACCAACTGAGCATTAATAATATTGGTTTATTTTATTTGATTGAATAAATGGTAGCGTAATTTTGTTTTGAAACCGCCAACTGTTGTCTGTTGTTGGATTTGTGTAGGGAGGAGGTTCCAGATTGAAGGTCCAGAAAAGGAAAAGCTGGATTTAAATTTATCATTGTGTGGTAAGGGCAATAAATACCTTTTAGATCTGATGGATCGACTGTTTGGGGCTGCAGAGAGAAGGACCTTTAGGTATTCAGGTGATTGATTTGTGTGAACTTTGTACATAAGCATTGCTTTGTTGTAAATCCAAAGGTAATATTTGCAAAGTTTTCATTTTTTGTACAGTAGTCAAAGTCGGATCAGTGTGAATAAGCTTAACAGCTCGTCGGTGAAGAGAGTTCAAACTTTTTAAAGTGTTATCACTCGCCATACACCAGATCGATGATGCATAATTTATATGAGACAAACAGTGTGCATAGAAAAATATTTTTCTAGCTTCAAGTCCTACATATTGCTTTAGTTGCTTAAGTAGAAACAAATTTCTAGATAAAGTTTTGCTAACCTTATTTACATGGCAGTGCCAGTTTAATTCGTCATCAATAACTACACCAAGTAGTTTATGTTCACGGACTTGAGTAATTGGTTTAGAATCAATGTCCAGGTTTAAATTAAGAGGCTGTATTTGATGCTTCTGTCTTGTAGTTATTACCATTGATTTTGTTTTTATGGGGTTGAGTAACATTTTGTTTTCTTTGCACCAGTTTTGCACATCCAACAGACCTTGCTGAAGTGAAAGCTGGACTTTGGTATGTAGAGTATTGTCATCAGCAAATAATTCGCATGATATGTTTGAGTTTTCAAGAGATAAGGGTAAATCATTGAGAGAGAGAGAGAGAGAGAGAGAGAGAGAGAGAGAGAGAGAGAGAGAATCCGACTACGAATGTTTTATTTAGTACAAGTCCTATGCTCCATATTGAAGGGGTGTGTACAGTGAATTTACAAATAAGATATGCATAATAAACATTCAATCAGATGAAACAAATCAGTAAATGTTACGAAATTGCAAACGCCATCATTTTAAACGCTTTCCACAAAAAAATATACACAACTTTCCAACAGTTTTTTGGCAAATCGATGGCAACAAAATATTTAAGCTAAATACATTTGGGTTTGTAATAAACTTAGCAGCAATGAACTGTTTTCTCAAATTTTCAAAAAATGGAAACTGTAATACAAAATGCGCTTCGTCCTCTCTTGATACTTTACAGGAGGGACATAACTCGCTATCAGTCACTTGCCCATAGCTGTAATAATGAACAGCTAGGTCTGATACTTCGTCCCCTCTTGATGCTTTACACAAGGGACATACTTGATATCAGTCACTTGCCGATAGCTGTAATAATGAACAGCTAGGTCTGACACTTCGTCCTCTCTTGATAGGCTAATTTACAAAAGGGACATACTACCATTCACTTGCCCATAGCTGTGATAATGAACAGCTAGGTCTGACACACCAAAACGAACTCTATTAATAATAAATTTCATTTGCTTATCTATATTCGATTGCAGATAAACTGGTATATAATGTATAGAAAGACTGAACATTCTATAAGCAAATCTGTCACTATTACTAGCATGCTTATTCCAGTTCTGCCACCTACAATCAGTCAAGCGTCCTTTAAACGCACGTAGAAATTGTTTGATGTTACCAACACTTTGGTGCATCCATACATAGCCAAAACCTATCTCACAAACACATGATCGTACCTTAGAAACCCAAATAGTCTTACCTCTAGCATCTAAATTATACAGCATTAAATAAGCTTCCCTCGCAATACTATGCGCTTCATCTGTGTTAATCTTAACCAATAACGAACACAATTAGCAACATAATTAATAGAAATAGGATATTTGTTTAGTTCTCTGTATACAGTGTCATTGTGTGGACGCATATCTACAGCCACACACTTTTATTAAAATGCAAACAAATGAACCTTTTCATAATTTTATGCTGCTTTCTCCAACCCCCAAATTTGAGATTCTACTGAAATATTGTTTAGTTTCTTTATTACACAAATAAGTGTTTTCTGTTATTTTTATTTTTTTAAAGCTCTGCTAGATAGATCTTTACATGCTGCTGTAAAGCTAATTTTGTTGAAAAGTAAATACCCAACTATTTGTAAGCATTTACAACCGACATAATATTACCGTCAAACATCCACCTTTCTCTTGCACCTAAATATCGGTCTGTCCTAAATATAATAATGTCACTTTTGTCTGCATTTACTTTGAGACCTAATGAAACTGATGCACGTTGTAAATTATTCAACTGGTTCTGCAGCCCTACAACCGTTTCTGCCAAGAGAACCACATCATCATCATCATCATCATCATCATCATCATCATCATCATCATCATCATCATCATCATCATCTCTCTCTCTCTCTCTCTCTCTCTCTCTCTCTTCTCTCTCTCTCTTTCTCTCTTTCTTTTCTCAGAGAATGAGTTACCTGCAATAACGGACCGTTTGACGTCAGCACCCTGTGTAGCTGGCCACTGGTGACGTAGGGCAAGAACAACGTTTTGCGCACTGTCAGATTAGGAGCCAGGTCACTGTTCACGTGACTGATGACTTTCTCCGACCGGTCCAGCTGTGTGATGGCTTTCTCCACCCTCTTGGCCACATCGCGGTCAGGGGCAGTGGCGTTTTGATTGACAGCCTGCCACCTGCCCACAGACTTGAGCTCTCCGATCAGAACGCCGTAACGGCGGTTTATTATTATTACATCTGCCTCGCCATGTGAGTACTTGGTTTGGCGCGTGTCCAAGTGTTTTGGCAGTGGGATCTGTAGCTGTGCAATGGACGCAGCTTAGGTAGGTTCATTCAGGTATTGTCCAAAATTGAGTTGGGAGAGGATGAACATGACCTCCTGCTGATTCGTTCCAAGGGCCTTCAGGTTGGTGACCACATGCTGCTGGCCAAAATCATCAATGAAGTCGCTGTCCTGGACTCGAACAGGGGCGACCTGAGGCGACTCTTGTGTCCATAGCACATGTGGGGGCGACAGTTTGTGACTGGGACCTGGGACAGGTGGGACAGCAGCAGGTAGAGCAGCAGATGTGACAGCAGGTGGGACAACAGGTGGAACAGCAGCAGGTGGAACAGCAGCAGGTGGGACAGCAGCAGGTGGGGCAGGCAGGACAAAGGCAATCTCGCTTGTGCCTGGCACAGTTTGTGTCGCATAAGGCACACGGTTGAAGTTGAAGGGTGGCACACAATTGGTTTCTGTGGTGGCGTTAGGGTAGAGGTTGGTCACGAAGTCCCGCCACTGGTCCTGTGCAGTGGGGCCTGGATTGTTCGCCGTCATCACTACACCTCCTCTGATCTATTACTTTCTTATTTATTCGTATCTGACTTATGCGTCTCTGACTTGCGTATTTCTCACTTTTGCATTCCTGTTCAAACGAGACAAATCAAGTCAAGTCTACAAACTTTATTCCAATTTTTGCAAAAGGTTTTGTCTCGCTGAGGCGGTAAAGATATTGGCCTGCCAGACTGTTGCTGCTATCACATGTGTGACAGACTGTTGATGCTATCACATGTGTGACAGACTGTTGATGCTATCACATGTGTGACAGACTGATGATGTTATCACATGTGTGACAGACTGATGATGTTATCACATGTGTGACACTGTTCATGCTATCACATGTGTGACAGACTGTTCATGCTATCACATTTGTGACATCACATGTGTGACAGACTGTTAATGCTATCACATGTGTGACAGATTGTTCATGCTATAAAATGTGTGACAGGGAAAGATACGTTAATTAGTTAGTTAGTTAGTTAGTCATTGTTTATAGGGTCCAGCGGACTGCAAAGAGCCGAATCAGGACCACAACTTGGTTGACAGAGGACTCACCCCTGATCCGTATAAAAGATCTGCTTTAACAACTCAAACGGTAACACTGAAGGCACTCCACCAGCCGGCCACTTTACAATGAAGGGATTTCATGCATGGACGCTTGGGCTTTACTCTAATTTATAGAACCCCCGGTTACAGAAAACGGAAATTAGAAAATTGAAATTAGAGAATAACAAGTGTTGATGCACCCCTCTTTCCCCCTGCCCCCTCCTCCCTTCCAACCCATCCTCTCACCTTGCTGTGCCCGTGGTCCTCCCCTGTATAATAGTTGTGTTGTGTCGTTGACATTTATGACTGAATATTGCTGTGCCCGTGGTCCTCCCCTGTATAATAGTTGTGTTGTGTCGTTGACATGTATGACTGAATATTGCTGTGACCGTGTTCCGTCCCTGTATAATAGTTGTGTTTTGTCGTTGACATGTATGACTGAATATTGCTGTGACCGTGTTCCGTCCCTGTATAATAGTTGTGTTGTGTCGTTGACATGTATGACTGAATATTGCTGTGACCGTGGTCCTCCCCTGTATAATAGTTGTGTTTTGTCGTTGACATGTATGACTGAATATTGATGTGACCGTGTTCCTCCCCTGTATAATAGTTGTGTTGTGTCGTTGACATGTATGACTGAATATTGCTGTGACCGTGGTCCTCCCCTGTATAATAGTTGTGTTTTGTCGTTGACATGTATGACTGAATATTGATGTGACCGTGTTCCTCCCCTGTATAATAGTTGTGTTGTGTCGTTGACATGTATGACTGAATATTGCTGTGACCGTGTTCCGTCCCTGTATAATAGTTGTGTTTTGTCGTTGACATGTATGACTGAATATTGCTGTGACCGTGTTCCGTCCCTGTATAATAGTTGTGTTTTGTCGTTGACATGTATGACTGAATATTGCTGTGACCGTGGTCCTCCCCTGTATAATAGTTGTGTTGTGTCGTTGACATTTATGACTGAATATTGCTGTGACCGTGTTCCGTCCCTGTATAATAGTTGTGTTGTGTCCTTGAAATGTATGACTGAATACTGCTGTGACCGTGTTCCTCCCCTGTATAATAGTTGTGTTGTGTCCTTGACATTTATGACTGAATATTGCTGTGACCGTGGTCCTCCCCTGTATAATAGTTGTGTTGTGTCGTTGACATTAATGACTGAATATTGCTGTGACCGTGATCCTCCCCTGTATAATAGTTGTGTTGTGTCGTTGACATATATGACTGAATATTGCTGTGACCGTGGTCCTCCCCTGTATAATAGTTGTGTTTTGTCGTTGACATATATGACTGAATATTGCTGTGACCGTGGTCCTCCCCTGTATAATAGTTGTGTTTTGTTGTTGACATGTATGACTGAATATTGCTGTGACCATGGTCCTCCCCTGTATAATAGTTGTGTTGTGTCGTTGACATTTATGACTGAATATTGCTGTGACCGTGTTCCGTCCCTGTATAATAGTTGTGTTGTGTCGTTGACATTTATGACTGAATATTGCTGTGCCCGTGGTCCTCCCCTGTATAACAGTTGTGTTGTGTCGTTGACATTTATGACTGAATACTGCTGTGACCATGGTCCTCCCCTGTATAATAGTTGTGTTGTGTCGTTGACATGTATGACTGAACATTGCTGTGACCGTGTTCCGTCCCTGTATAATAGTTGTGTTTTGTCGTTGGCATGTATGACTGAATACTGGACAATGTGAGTGTGGTTGATACCAACACCCATTGTAGGATTCCGCTCTCCTTTAGAATCTGTATCCTTGTGGTGAATAATATGTTTAATTTCTCTGTCTCTCTCTCTCTCCATCTCTCTCTCCATCTCTCTCTCTGTCTCTCTCTCTGTCTCTCTCTCTCTGTCTCTCTCTCTCTCTGTCTCTCCAACTGTTACATAGGCCTAACCTCTCTCACGTATGCTGAATGCAAAATGTCTCCTTGTACATCATAGTGTGGTGTGAACTAAAATAGGCCTAGTCTCATTGAAACATAGGATGTTATACCGGATTTGCCAAACAATGGAAGCACTTTACAACAACGCAAGCAGTGCTGTCCTGCTTCAAGCGCATAGAACTGTTGGATATCTGCGCTATATCAAATTGCTTGTAGTAAATAAATAAATAATAGACAGACTGAAGAAGTCTTCTAGATCACAACTGGTGTTGGCCAACCTGTATACTGTCTGCTTTCTCTTAGTATAGTATGATTTTATGATTGCTGCAAAGTTCTTACATGTTGCTGTTATGTGATAAATATTACGTTATAAGAATACATTGTACATTGTGGATGAATGGTTCAATGTCTGTTGACAATAGAATTGCATACAAAAGAAGAATGTGTAGCTTGAATGCGTTTAAAAGCTCATCTAAAAGGCAGCTTAATTATCAATCAATTTAACAAAAAAGAGGTAAATAAAACTTTTACAAACATTGTAACTGGCGAGCTTATCAACACTATTGTTGGATGATGTATTACAACCTGCTTTGTTCGTCTATACTTTTCTATCATGTAGCTGTGATCTTTACCATCAAAACAAAACTAATACAGGACTTTGGAAGAGTATATGATCTATAAATATATCTCAACATACTATATTCCGTGTAACCGATACACTAATATCCAATACATTCCACCATATTCCGTGTAGCCACTTGCCAACGGATACAATGCTTGACCCCATCTCTTCTTCTTGAGGGAGAGGGAGAGAGAATGTTGGGACTCAACTGCCTCAATAAACGATTAAGCTATTTTAAGTTGCATTAGCTTAAAGGAAGGACTTACTATACAAAATATCATAATCGTCATAATACAGTCAAATCAAGTCATGAAATCTGTATGACCCCAATAAAGTATCAAATACAGCACATTATAAGCACAAAAACAAACAAAAACACACCACGTCATCCACACAAAACCAACACTATCCTATCCTACCTAGTAACCCTAAGGTCGTTGGGACACAATAGATGATCCTTTAACCTGCGTACTCCATCTTTCTCTGTCCTCAGCAACCCTCATGGCTTCGCTCAGTGTCAAGCCAGTCATTTCTCGAATGTTGTCCTCCCACCTCTTTTTCTGCCTCTGTGTCGTCACAGTCTCCTTCTTCCTTCCTCATTGCGGTGGTCCCTTGCAGGATGTTTTTTGCAAGGCCTGAGCATTCGGCATTTGACTACGACATCCTACCACCCGATGTGCAACGGGCTGGTCAAAAAGTTAAATGCTACGCTGAAGTCCACCCTGAAGAAACTATGCAGCGAGCAGCCCAGACAATGGCATCGCTACATCAACGCATTACTTTTCGCCTACAGAGAAGTACCGCAGGAGTCCACCGGCTTTTCTCCGTTCGAGCTGTTGTACGGAAGAACCATCCGAGGGCCGATGCACATCCTGAAAGAACTGTGGACGAAAGAAGTAGACACCCCAGAGATGAAAAACAGCTACCAGTACGTGTTTGAGCTAAGGTAGAAGCTGGAGCAGACTCTCGAGATAGCCAGAGAAAACCTGAAGAAGTCCCAGGACTGTGGAAAGCACTACTATGATCGTAGGGCTGTGAACAGGAAGTTCAAACCTGGCAACAAAGTACTAGTGCTGCTACCTACAGACCACAATAAGTTGCTGATGCAGTGGAAAGGCCCGTACGAAGTGGAGATCGTGGTGGGGATCAACGACTACAAGGTGAAGGTCGGCCAGCATCCCAAGATATACCACGCCAACCTCCTTAAACTGTACGTGGAAAGGCCACCAGAGACTGTGCACGCAGACACAGCAGCTGTGATCGACGACAGCTTTGACAGCGAGGAACTGTTGGAAATGGGAGACTTCCACAGGAAAGAAGGCATCGATGATGTTAAGCTAGGACCAGGCTTGACGGAAGGTCACAAGATTGAGCTCAAGGAACCTATGGGCGAGTTTCCCCATAGCTTCAGCGATGTATCAGGCTCTACGACTTTGGTCGAACATGAAGTCCACCTCACTTCAAATATTCCCGTTCGATCCTAACCCTTCCCGATCCCTTTCAAGGCCCGTGAATCCTTGAAAAAAGACATCGACGAAATGCTGAAGATGGGCATCATCAGGGAGTCCAGTTCCCCCTACGCGTCCCCTGTCGTGGTCGTGAAGAAGAAGGACGGGAGCAACAGAGTATGCATCGACTACAGGAAGGTTAATAAGATCACCGTCTTCGACCCTGAGCCGATGCCTACCGCAGCAGACCTCTTCCGCCAATTATCGCGAAGTAAAATCTTCTCAAAGATTGACCTCAGCAAGGGTTACTGGCAAGTCCCCGTGCGTCAACAGGACATACCAAAGACTGCTTTTATAACTCCTGATGGGACGTACGAGTGCCCTTTGGCATGGTCAACAGCGGAGCTACCCTGAAGAGAGGAATGAGGAAGATGCTCAAAGGGATGGACAACGTCGTATGTTACTAGGACGACCTGCTAGTCCACACCCACACCTGGGAAGAGCATCTGTAGACCTTGAGGGAGCTGTTTCACCGTCTAACAGAAGCTAACCTGACCATGAGACCCAGTAAGTGCATTCTGGGGACTGACAACGTCGACTTTATCGGCCATTCGCTGAAAGAAGGACAAAAGGGGCTTCTGCTAGAAAATGTCACCAAGATTCTGAGCGCTCCACGTCCCCAAACGAAGAAGCAAGTGCGGTCTTTCCTGGGATTGGCTGGGTATTATAGGGAGTTCGTACCGAACTACTCAGCCATCACAGCACCTTTGTCGGACCTGGTACGGAAAGGCTGTCCGAACCAAGTGCAGTGGGTACCGTCTCTGGAGAAGGCATACCAGACTGTGCGCGACATCCTTTCGAAGGATCTGGTGCTACGACTGCCCGATACTTCCAAGGAATTCGTCTTAAGAACAGACGCAGCGGACGAAGGCATCGGCGCCATACTGATGCAAGAACACGAAGGGAAACTATTTCCGGTCAGTTATGCCAGAAAAAAACTGTCGAGGGCCGAGAAAAATTATTCGACCATGGAGAAAGAGTGCCTCGCTATCATATGGGGAATTCGGAAATTCGAACTGTACCTTCAAGGAGTGAAGTTCGTGCTACAGACTGATCACAAGCCGCTAACCTACTTGAACTCTGCCAAGTTTGTGAACAGTCGCATCATGAGATGGGCTATGTACTTGCAGAACTTTAACATGCGAGTAGAATCTATTAAAGGATCAGACAATATTGGTGCGGACTTTCTCAGTAGAGTGTGTGAGTAAAGAACATTGAATATGTGGATGAACTGAGAACTTTTGCAATATACAGACAGACTTGAAGATAAAAACGTTGACTCTGTGTACATAAACTGAGAACATTGACAGTATCCAGACAGTCTGAAATAAGTTTTAATTCTGGACTTTGTTTGTGCAGTATGTTTCAGCGTTGTTGAAATAAATTGGGTAAATTTCTTCTTGAGTGGGGGGGGTATGTTACGTTGAAACGCGAAGGATCGTATGTCTGAAACGCGCACGATAGATCTAATCGTTTCGCTTTGCAAAGTACTCAATAATAGAGTGTATTTACCTGTGATTTGAGTTTGCATTGTTGTTAGAAGAAGCTTTGTATAACGTTGGTAATTTTAGTTTGTCGATATTATTGGAGAATTCTCTAGATTTGTTTGTTTACTGTCGATCGAAGCTTCTTGATAGGTGTAGATATTTGAGAACATTTTTGGACCTAAAAAAATGTTGTATGATGTAAGACAGTGATGACGAATTTATTTGTGATTGGTTATAATTGCGTCATGCTCGATCGTTCCAAAGTGTTCTGGAGAAGAGAATAACTATATATTCGATGCTCTGTGTAAAGTGAGAAAAAGAAAAGTGAAAAGGCGATTGTATGCAGTTGTTGATGTATGCCGAATAAAAGTGGAACATTTCATACGACGACTCCAGCCTTGTTGATGATTGAACGGGTTGCGTGGATAAACGAATCCAAGTTACACTTATCAGGATTTCAGCATTGGGGCTGAAACAACTACTGATAGAAAACATGAAACGAGTGTAACAGTAGGAATGCCCACAAGTTTTCTGGAGATGATACAATGGCTTCTAAATATTTAAAGCTATGCACTAAGTTGAGGGATTGGCCTTAGACTTTGATGTCCATGTTGATGCCATTGGTGTTGTTGGTCATCATTTTGGTCTTCTCTGCACCTATTTCCATTCCATGGAAGAGTATATGATTGATAAATATGTCTCTACACCCTATATCCTGTATAGCCAATGCACTAATATCTTATTCATCACAACATTGCTAGAATAGTCAACTGTCATCACACAACATTGCTAACATGGTCAGCTGTCATCACATAGCTTTGCTAGCATAGTCACCTGTCAGTACACAACATTGCTAGCATTGTCGCCTATCATCACACAACATTGCTAGAAAGGTCACCTATCATAATTGTGTGATGATAGGTTACATCACATGAATATTGCTTTAGGTCCAGCGGACTCTTCCGAGCCAAATCAGGACCAGTGTGATGATAGGTGACCATGTTAGCAATGTTGTGTGGTGACAATCCTAGCAATGTTGATAGCAATGTTGATAGATGACCATGCTAGCAGTGATGATAGGTGACCATGCTAGCAATGATGATAGGTGACCTTGCTAGCAATGTTGATAGATGACCATGCTAGCAATGATGATAGGTGACCTTGCTAGCAATGTTGAGAGGTCACCGTGCTAGCAGTGATGATAGGTGACCATGCTATCAATGTTGGGTGATGTTAGGTGACCACGCTAACAATGTTTCACGTTAAGCAACGACGGTAGATTGTAGTACTTGGATGGGTGGCCATGGTAGAAAAGACAATCATCAAACGACACAAACAGATTGAAGTCCACCCAGTTGTGAATGGGTACCAGGATGTGTTTACAACTGGGGAAGGCAA
The DNA here is from genome assembly GCA_036898135.1 of Oncomelania hupensis. NCBI lineage: Eukaryota > Metazoa > Mollusca > Gastropoda > Littorinimorpha > Pomatiopsidae > Oncomelania > Oncomelania hupensis. The sequence goes on along the minus strand of CM072522.1, from coordinate 59,221,479 downwards.
AGCAGCGAGGGAGAGGCAATAGTCACTGCCCTCACTTAGCTGACCTAGAGAAAAGAGAGACCACAATGGTTTCTATATTCTGTTATAGGCCCAGGTGTCTGGGGACTCCAATCTACTGAACGAACAAACGAAGGCTCCCATATTATTAATAGGCTCTACTACGCTGACATCCCACTACGGACCGCCTGTGGTGGTGTCATGCTTAGCAAGTTTTTAGTTGTGTGGAGTTTTACTTTCCTATACGTCATTGACGACTTCCTCTCTCTGAGTGAGCCATTATGTGATACTTTTAGCGCCAGCAGACATTATTCTACGCTGTGCGAAGCATTTTGGCGCTCTGCTCCGTCATCTTCATCATTATTGTCATCATCATCATCATCATCATCATCATCATCATCGTCATCCTATCATCAACAACAACAACATCATCATCTTCTTCTTCTTCTTCTTCCTGTTCTTCTTCTTCTTCTTCCTCTTCCTGTTCTTCTCCTCCTTCATCTTCGTCTTCAATAACAAAGAACATTGGCATTTTACATTAACTATTCAAAACCGGGTCTGAATCAGGGAGGGAATTTGTGATTACAGTGTAACCTGAATGTCGCAAAAGCCGTCCTTGTGAGAACTTGATGTATTAAAATTACGTTCATGCCAAATTATCTCACGGTCACAATGCTTGATTTCTCCACACCATTTCCAGTGTAGCTGATTAGGTCTTCCGGTTTGACCATTATGGGTACCATAGAAAAACACAGTGCCTGTTCACCCAAAACGGTGATAAATAAACATTTAACTTCCCTGAGGCTGCGTTCGTCACTATGACAGGACGTGTTACTTAAGAGAAACCTCGGGCGGCTTGATTTAGATCCTGTATCGGCCAGCGTCTTGAGCAGCTGTTGGTCTGGTAAAGCAAGTTGTGGAAAGAGATTGCTGTGACTCAGCTGCCTTAAGTGAATGATTAAGCTTTTTTCAATGTGCATTGTCCTAAAGGAAGAAGGACTTAATATAAGTGTATTATATTTGGAATATTCTTAACGATTTCTCTTGGAACACTTTGTCCTCATCCATTCCTTGTTTTTGTCTGGTGCGGCATGAGTTAGATCCTGTATCGACTACAATCTATAGTTAGATCCTGTATGGACTACAATCTATAGTTAGATCCTGTATGGACTACAATCTAAAGCATCTTTGGAGACCGGAAAAGAGCTCTATTACCACCATTAAATAAATAAATCCACTATGGTAGTGGACGGTCCTATGGCAACAATTTGATCCCGAACTCTAACAATAACTGAAATGAAAATGTGTTTAGTAAGAGAGTTGCAGCTATTTGTGGATGATATAACACATCCCGCTTTGTTGGGCCAAACGTTTCTATCACATAGCCATGAGCTTTAAACAAAATAACCTAATACAGAACATTCGTAGAATATAATCTATTTAAAAAATGCAGAAAAGCAAAATTTGTGTTTGAAGAGTGTCGTATTCAAATAATTTCTTCCTAATTTGTAATTTAACCTGATGAAGATGAAGGAGCAGAGCGCCTACAAGTTTAACACAACGTAGAACAATGTCTGCAGGCGCTATAAGTGCCACATAATGATACATGTAATAATAATGATGAAGCTGATGTAGCAGAGGGTCCACATGTTTAACACAGCGTAGAATAATGTCTGCTGGCGCTATAAGTGCCACATAATGGCTCACTCAGAGAGAGGAAGTCGTCAATGACGTACAGTATGGGGAAATAGTACTCGGTACAAATGAAGACTTGCTTAGCATGACACCACCACAGGCGGCCGGTAGCGGGATGTCAGCGTAGTAGTCTATTAATAATATAGAACCTTAGTATGTTTCTGTGACAGCTACATTCAAAAGTAATTTTCTTCCTTTGTTTTTAAAAAAAATCCATTTGACATAATTATTTCATATAGAACATATTTAATTAAGCCTACAAAATAATGTTACACTATCAACCATTATTGTATTCGTTTCTTTTCAATTGACCCTTCCCCACTCACCCCCGTGGGGATGCCTGGGGTTTCAGTATAAATAGTATCCCCACTTTCTGGAAATTTAGTGCTTTAAATTCCCACTGTCGCTGTCTTTCTCCTTTGTTCTTTCTCATTCCTACTCTGTTGTGTCAATCTACTAAATCTTTTTCTTGGCTAGACCAGTCACCTACCTTTTTTCTGGAATGGAAAACTCTTCTGGGACAAACCTCCTCATTTGTTGGGGAGGTCTGTTGGATCAGCTGGGGAATATTGGACGCTTTCTGCCAAATGGTCACTTGGGCTCCTATATGATGTTATTATTAATTGGTCATGTAGGCATTTTATATGGATGTTTTTTGTTGATATTTTATAATGATATTTGTATTCTATTTTGATTTGTAAACGGGTGTTCGATAAATTAGAGTATAGCCTCTGCGTCCTTTGCATGGGATGTCTTTATTGTAAAGTGACCGGCTGGTGGATTGCCTTCAGTGTTACCACTAGGGTGTTTAGGCATATCTTGTATGCGGATTAGAGGTGAGTCCTCTTTCAGAGAAGTTGTGGTCTTGACTTTGTTGTCCTGATTCGGTTCATTGCAGTCTGCTGGACCCTGTAAACAGCGCATAACTAACTAATTGAACCTTCTGTAGCTGATTAATCACATAAGCTTACCTCATTCCACGGTGTAAGGAGACATAACAAAAGTCAAAAGCAGGAGATTGATCATCGCTATCATCATCTTCCTTATCCTCATCCTCAATATCATCCTTACTATCATCATCATGAACATCATCATCATCATGATCATAATGAATAATAATAATAATAATAATAATAATAATAATAATAATAATAATAATAATAATAATAATAATAATAATAAAAATAACAATAATAATAATAATAATAATAGGAATAATAATAATAATAATAATAAGAATAAGAAGAAGAAGAAGAAGAAGAAGAAGAAGAAGAAGAAGAAGAAGAAGAAGAAGAAGAACAACAACAACAACAACAACAACAACAAGGGCCAAACCAGGAAGGGAAATTGTGAATTCATTAAAGCGTGAATGTTGGAAAAGCCGGACTCGTAGACACTTGACAACGGTCACAATGCTTAACCCCATCTCACCATGTCCCGTGTAGCTGAGAAAGACTTTCGCTTTCATCCTTATTGGTACCATAGAAAAAAACCATAACTGTTTACCCAAAACGGGATGAATAAACAATCAATTTCTCTGAAGCTTATGTCATCATTATGACAGTCCATCCTATCCTATTCCATCATTTCCTATCCCGTAACTCGAAAGTTGCTGGGGCACCAAAGATGATCGTTTAACCAGTGTACTCCGTATTTCTCTGTCCTCAGCAGCCCTCATTGCTTCGCTCAATGTCAAGCCAGTCCATTTTCGGTTAGTATCCTCTCAATTCACTTTCTGTCTCCCTCTTCTTCTGCCGACGGGTTTGACAAGGGTAAAGAAATAGAAAAGGTACATCTGTTCGCCATGAAAAGGTTTCTAAATGTACACAGCAGTACTGTAAATGATGTTGTATATGGTGAATTAGGAAGATTTCCTTTGTATGTAAATTCCTATGTTGCCTGTATTCGATATTGGCTGAGATTAGTCCGTATGGATGTAAACCGTCTCCCTGCAAAATGTTACACATTGCTCTATAATTTAGATAGTAGAGGTAAAGTTACTTGGGCATCAAGAGTACGGATGTGTTTGGGTAGCTATGGTTTCTTATACGTATGGGAAAATCAGGGGGTTGGTTGTATCAATGCTTTCCTGAGATGTTTTAAACAAAGACTAATAGATTGCAGATGGCAAGAGTGGGAAGCACATCTACAGCAGAGTAATAGTATGTCTTTTTATAGAACATTTAAGTTAACAAATAACACGGAAGCTTATATATTTCTAGATGTGAATAATTATGTAAAAAATGCACTGACAAAATTTCGTTGTGGTGTGTCAAGTATTGCTGTTCATGCATATAAGTTTAAGAGTGTAACCTATCACAATACGCTATGTCGTCTATGCAATCTAGCTTGTGAAGATGAAGTGCATTTTGTTCTCTGTTGTCCATGCCTGAGTGATTTAAGAAGCGATTTAATCTTACCTAAATATTATAGGTACCCTTCTGCTGTCCAATTAAGCTTACTTCTCTCTACACAAAGTATGACAGTATTAAGAAATCTAGCTCTGTACCTATGTTTTGCATTTAAGCGTTTGAGAGAAGTATCTCAATAAGATATGTTATCTCAATGTTGTTATACCGATGTGGTTATTTTTTGTAATGTGCTTACCCCTTCATATGGGGCTATGACCTTATTGAATAAATTCTTGAATCTTGAATCTTGAATCTTCTTCTGCCGACGTGCACCGTGCCATGCAGGATGGTCTTTGCAAGGTCTGATGCTCTGATGACGTGGCTATGCCATTGGAGTTTCCGTTTCTTAACCACTATGAGCATGTTATTGTGTTGTCCAATGGCTTGTGTGATGGTCTGTCAGACATCGTGGTTGGTGATGTGCTGGGTGTAGGAATAAGATTATGACAGCATGTGTTACTTAAGAGTTACCTCAAGCGGTTTGAGTTAGCTCCTGTATTGGCCAGCGCCTTGAGCAGATCTTGAGCTGGATAAGAGCTATACAAAAATGATTAACTAAATGTCTTACATAAAAAATACATCCTGTATTTACAACCACAGACCATATCAATACAACCACATACCACATGAAGACAACCACAGACCACATCAATACAACCACAGACCAGGCAAAGAAATAAAAAGTGTGATGAGGACACAGTTGATGAGAGAGAGAGAGAGAGAGAGAGAGAGAGAGAGAGAGAGAACGAACTTTATTTCCTGAAGGCACTGTCCCTTAGAAAAGGATCACAATACAATACATGGCAAACAATAAAAGCAAACCCAATACAAATAGAACAATTATCAACCGTCCAAGGTCATGATGCACAAAATATTAACATTGTTATAAATAGATCTCTTAAAAGATGACCCATTAATAGGTAATACACCGATGCGAAGATTAACAAGACGGTCTCTGAAGCATCTGATGTCCAAAAAATCAAAACATTCTCCACATATACAATCTGACTTGAATAAACTGTAGAATCTATAAATATCTTTCTGAGAGAAAGAGAGAGGGAGAGAGAGAGAGAGAGAGAGAGAGAGAGAGAGAGAGAGAGAGAGAATGCTGGGACTCAACTGCCTTAAATGAACGATTGAGCTATTTTAATTTTGCATTATCTTAAAGGGAGAAGGTCTTACTATAGAAAATAGTATAATCGTCATAATACAGTCAGAAGTAAGACAAGAAATCTGTATGACCCCAATGAAGTACTAATACAGCACATTATAAGCACAAAAAACAATCAAACAAAGAAACACAACGTCATCCATACAAAACCAGCACTATCCTATCCTATCCTATCCTATCCTACCCAGTAACCCTAAGGTCGTTGGGGCACAATATATGATCGGTTAACCCGCGTATTTTATCTTTCTCTGTCCTCAGCAACCCTCATGGCTTTGCTCAGTGTCAAGCCAGTCAATTCTCGAATGTTGTCCTCCCACATCTTTTTCCTCCTTCTTCCCTCCTCCTTGCAATGGTTCCTTGCAGGATGGTCTTTGCAAGGCCTGATACTGTGGTGACTTCGCCATACCATCGGAGTTTCCGTTTCTTCCATTGTGAGCATGTCATCCTGTTGTCCAATGGCTTGTGTGATGATGGTCTGTCGGACTTCATCATTGGTGATGTGCTGAGTATAGGAAATGCCCAGAAGTCTTCTAGAGATGATACAATGGGTCCTAAATATTTAAAGCTATGCACTAAGTTGAGGGATTGGCCTTAGACTCTGATGTCCATGTTGATGCCATTGGTGTTGTTGGTCATCATTTTGGTCTTCTCTGCACCTAATTCCATTCCATGGAAGAGTATATGATTTGTAAATACATCTCAACACACCATATCCTGTACAGCCAATGCACTAATATCTAATTCATCACAACATTGCTAACATGGTCAACTGTCATCACACAGCATTGCTAACATGGTCACCTGTCATCACATATCACTGCTAGCATAGTCATCTGTCATCACACAACATTGCTAGCATGGTCACCTATCATGATTGTGTGATGATAGGTTACATTACATGATTAATGCTTTAGATCCAGCGGACTCTTCCGAGCCAAATCATGACCAGTGTGATGATAGGTGACCATGTTAGCAATGTTGTGTGGTGACCATCCTAGCAATGTTGATAGATGACCATGCTAGCAATGATGATAGGTGACCATGCTAGCAATGATGATAGAGATAGCAATAATGGGCTCTGAGCCCCAAAGCTCAAAGAGTTCTAAAGGAGGCTTTTTATTGCAAAATAATGGCTGTTTTATAAGCTTTTTAAAAAGCGCGCCAAAGCACTCTGGGAATCCGGCATTTGCTAAATATAATATATATTCGTATATCTTGCGTTACCTTACTTAGAAAGTAGAAAACTTAGAAAACTTACTTAGAAAACTTACTTAGAAAACTTTAAAAAATACCTTGCAAGAAATTGGAAATTTTTACAAAAACCGGTGGTAGCACTTCCCGCTTGGACTCTCTCCCTAACTTGGTGGAGTGGGACGGACCCCTCGACCTTTTGCACGCATCTCCCACTCCACCAAGTGAGCCCAAGCGTTGTGGCATGTGTTGTCTGTCATCAAACCCCAAATGGGGAATCTCTACGAGACGAAATTAGAAAAACCCACGGAGGTGTACTGACTGAACTTTGGCTGCGAGTCGGACAGTTGGGTTAAGTAGGAGGTTCCCAGGATACAGCGCGCAGCCTCCTGTCTTACCCAATGTCATGCAACCATTCGTTCTTGCGTTCAATATATCTGTTTACTTGTTGCCTGAGGCTTGACAATTGGATTAAGTAGGAAGGGATCGAGAGCTAGCGTGCACCTTCCAGTCTTATCCATTGTCATGGCAATTTTTAACATGTGTATCCAAGCCACTTGCCACTTTGTACACTGTGTCTATTATTGCAATAGGACAGACATTTGGCCTTAATGCCTTAGCAAATTCAACACATGCCACAGAAGTGACTAACCACACCGAAAATCTATACTTCCTTTTTCTTTATATCCCCAACCAGATCGCTCATAAAAGAAGATTGGGCTTGGGAAATTACATACAACAAACCAGCATTAATATTCGTTATTCTAAATGTACAATTCTAAATAATACACCATTAAGTGCAGCAATCTTTATTACATATTGTTCATATTAATTTTTAAAAGTGTAACACATAGATATATAAATAAAAATTTATATTAAAGCATGTGTTTCCCATTTACTAGCGGTAAGTTAAACCAAGGGAAATAATTTGTGTGTATTTTAAGCATACATTAAGCATGTGATCCAGTTGAAAAACAGAATCGGAAATTCCCCTTTACTAGACCAGAGGAAATAATTTGTGTACAGGAATATTTGTGTGCTTTCTCTGTGTGAATGTAAAATCCTTAGTAAGTTTTTTGCCTTTGCTTAGATATATAAAAAGAAATTTATATTAAGCATGTCATCCAGTTGAAAACAGCAAATAGAAATTTATATTAAGCATGTGATCCAGTTAAAAACAGAACCTGGAATTCCCTTTGCTATTATTTACCAGGACTTCCTGCAGACATTAACGTGTAACAATCGGGGAATTCCCGCAAACATTAATGTGTCTTTGCTTATTTACCGGGACTTCCCGCAGATATTAACGTGTAACAATCAGGAATTCCTGCAAACATTAATGTTACAACCTTATTTTTTTTAGCAAATGACGGATTTACAAAAAATGTAATTTAGTTATAGTCAGCCTTCTCAGTTGTGCCTTTGCTGTGTATTTTGTTTTAAGAATGTTAAGGGAAGTAATATAAACATTACTACGCATTCATAAGTAAAGTTGCGGTTGCTTCCCTTTGACTGTATTTGGTGGTTTGAAGCCTAAAAATCAATTGTTTAAAATAATTATTTTTTAATTTAAAGTTTTGTTATCAGTATAAAAATGACGGACACAAAAAGTCTTTCGCAATCTCCTTTGTTTAAAGACATCTTTCAAACTATACAACTTCAAATTTTTGACAGTCAAAATGTTATTAAATCTGTCTATAATAATTACGAATTTGTACTTAACAATTTTACTTTCAAATCCCCTGTTAAAATACGCATTCACGCTCAAATAACTTTTATTAAACCCGGCAGTATTGATGAAACGATGACTGTGTGGATTTCTTCAAGTCAAATTGAAGTGTTAAAATCTTCAGACCTAGACAATGCTTATAACAACATCTTGATCAACCAGTTACAAGACAGCATAGATCGCGCAACTTTGAAAGGGTCTGGATGGGCGGAAGGAAATTTAGAATCATTAGAATTGAACATTGCAAAGTATAATCCAATTAAAGGAAAATCTTATATCCCTCTTCCCAAAGAAATTCTTGACAAAAAGGCTGTATTGAATATTAAGAACACCGACGACAAATGTTTTGTGTGGTGTGTTTTGGCTAAATTGTATCCTATTCAGTCGAAACAACATCCTGAAAGGGTGTCGCTATACAAAGATAAAATAACGAACTTAAATCTCAAAGACATTAATTTCCCTGTTAGCCTTGACGCCATTGACAAATTTGAATCCCAGAACTCTCCTATAACAGTCAATGTATATGTTTGGGACCCTGAATCAAAACTTATGCCTTTAAGAATCTCTCCTAATGCCCCATCGTTTTCAGACCTCAATCAAAGAGGATAAAAGAAAGAGGGAACACTTCTTCATTACGATACTAAGCCTTTTTGTCGGTTATCTCCCTTGGGTTTGGTATGTCGCTTGTATTACTGCACTAAGCATGCCTTGTTTTTTGTGAGTAATGACAGTTTGGCTGTATTGTTCATTCGTTTGTTTTATCCATCTTTCTTATTTTTATTTGCAATGGTTTATTGATATTTTGATGTAGTTTGTTTAGCCTTGCTTTTTTAATATATTGTTTTTTGTTTTACTGTTTCCATAAAGAATTCTTTCTGACTGTGGCTGTTATTTGTCTATATATTAACACACACACCATACATAAAAAAAATACAAAAAAAACTTGTTTGTTTGTGTTTTTTTTGTGTGCATTTTGTTGTGTGCTGGTGTGTGTAATGTTCACCGGCCCCCTTTTTTCCACTGTTAGTGTTATTGGCTTGTGAAAACATAGCTTTTATTAAAAGAATTATTTTTTTTAAGAATTGGTCAAATTGCCTCTAAAATAAACTGTATGAAGAAATAACAGTGTGAACATCCAACCCACAGAGAGAAAGAGAGAGAGAGAGAGAGAGAGAGAGAGAGAGAGAGAGAGAGAGAGAGAGAGAGAGAATATGAGCTAAACATATCAACAAAACAAAAAGGAAAACAACTTTATCCTTTTGTTCTTCAAGTAGAGAGCAGCAATGTTATTTTATTATTAAATTTCAAAACACTCAATTCGACCACAATTCAAAATGTCTATTATAGATAAATCAAAGTGTGCCTCTTGACAATCAGAATTACAAACAACCAATTGGTACAATAGGCTTTATGAACACATCACATAGCTAATAATTCTAAACATGAATTATGCCCATAGTGAGCAGTAAATAGCCCTATTAACAATGATTCAACTCTCAAATACAAACATGCGTCTTGTCATAACCTGCATTTATACATGTACATAGAGATATATCATATAATATTATATATTTCTGTTATTCTTCTTATAATTGATTTCAAATTAAATTGTGGATTGAAAACATATATCTTACAATCTTGCTGTCAGTGATAAACAGCAAACGACACATGTGAGCCAATTACACACAGCCAAGCCAAATCAAGGCAAACAAAATATTCCACATGAAACTTTTTAATGATTCATAGTATTAGTAGCGTTTACAACTTATTCATGAGACAAAACCACCATTTTCCTGTTTCGTTTGCCTGAACATGTTGAAAATGACCTACTACTGTCCTTCAGTGTGAAGTGCAGTCGGATACTGAGAAAGAGACGAAAGACTCTGTCTGTGAGATCACACTTTTGTGAACTGCAACTGAGAGCTGATTGTATACGCTGTTTAAATAATGTCAGCAAGGTCTGTTTGACTTGAAAATTGTGCAGCAAAGGTTGTGCGTTCAACATGTAAGTGGCCTCTAACTGTTTTACAGTCTCAAATAGTTCTCTGCTTGGTGTTAGTAGTCCTTCCTTCACTCCACAAAACTGCTTGTTGGAAGTGAATATTTCTTTCGTTGCAGTGGGGTTCCAATCCCCAGTTAGTCTGTCAGCACAGTCACTGCAGACGTGCAGTCTAACTTTACGTGCAATGTAGCCTCCAATGTAATTGATGATATTGTCCTGTACATTTTGCATGAGAGGTGATGACGGAAATGGACATGGCACTGCCATTTTACACAGCTGCTCTATATCTTCAGTCATCTCTCCATTTTCTTCCTGTGCCGCAAGCTTTGGGTTGTCAGCTCCTTGGGTTTCTTCCGCAGCAGGTTCAACGGTCGGCGTCTCAGCTGTCAGTGACTCCAGGTTGAGAAGAAATGCATCCATGTCGTCCATGCAGTTGCTGCCTGCACTGTGTGAGATAAGACTGTCGACCATTGCTGCACGAAATGCTGTGCGGAACTGCTGAGCATCAGGATGATAATTGTGCCCATTCTTGCCTCGAATCACTGAAAAGAGATTCTCCACATGATCTTGATTGAGCCTGTTGGTGAAAAGCAATTTGATGCCATGATTGCCATGAAGGTCCTCCCACAATGCTAGCAGAGAGTTGATGTTGAGCACCCACCCCGACAAGCAAGGCAGATGTCGTTTGGATAACGATGTCAGCGACTGAAGCCATGCGCGAGTCTCGAGAAGAAATTCACAATGCCCAGATACTTCTGTGAATGCATGTCGCATCTGCTGAGTGGCTTTCTTTGACCCACTGTTGAAGGCATTGAATAGTTTGTCTATCTTCTCCAAGAACTGAGCAGTGTGGATAGCCTCTTTTGGCAGGGCTCCAAGTTGGACCAGCGTGGATATGCCTGCTGCAACCGTGTGCGATAACACTTGTGCTGCTAGCTTGACGTTCAGGTTGGCAAATGGGGGCAGGTCAATGTGTCTGGAAGAGACTTTGGGCGCTAATCGAATAGGGTTTTGACTATCAAATTTGAAGAACTCTTCAATGTATACCCAGCTGATTTTGTTATTTCCCATTGTATATCCTGACTTTTTGAGGTTATTTCGCACATTCTTTAATAGATGAGGAGGGTCATACATGATTAAATATCTGTTCCCTTGATGTTCAAAGAAGGGCTTTTCAACTGTTGCCTGACAGAGTGTGTGGAAGACCCGGCGGTTATTGCTACCCTGATCAGAAATGATGATTTTGACACTGATACCTGCAGTATGCAGCTTGCTGAGGGTGTTCAGTAACAAGCCGTGAAGTGTGTCGCTGTTGATTGGCCCGCTTGACAGCACATAACCGATGGCTTGTTTCCACTTTGACTGAAGACCACGCAGAACAAAGGCAGTTGCGTGATTTGCAACAAACGCTGTCTTCTGTCTTGAACCGAAGTCTTCAAAGCCTTCAACCTCGTCTCTTGAAGAGTTGTACACCACCCTCTCCTTCAAGGCAATTTCATCAAATGCTAAAGAGCAGTGCTGACTTTCTACTGGCATGGATGACAGTTTAGTTTTCAATGTACTGATAATGGTGTCACTGATTCCAGGGTAAATTTCTATTTTCTTCATAACAATTCTCAAAGTTTTTATTGTGGGCAATGCGAAAATCCTCCTCAAAAGCTGGTATGCCTTTGGACTTGCATGGTACAATGAAAGCGCTAGACTCTTGTCTTTAGCATTCCATCTCATGCCTTCCTTTTTCCTGCTACAAAGCATTATTTGGGTTTTGACAAACTGCAGTGCCTGACCATTTAGATATCTTGACAATTCGGTTATAATCTGACTTCGACTCACTAACGATTTTGCTCGTGTCCTGCGCATGTTATAATAAGCTGCATTCCTCCATTTCTTCGCCTGTGCTTTTAGCTTTTTCCTGGGTGACGTCTCGGTGATGGTTGTTCGTGGGGTTGTCTTGGAGTCGAGCTCTGTAACGTCTTGAACTGAATCAAGCTCTGCAGGTGGGACTGTGACATCAACAGCATCTGCAACAAAATAAATAATAATTAAAATATACAACAAACATACATTAATAAATCAATAGACTGTACCACCTTGAAACAAATTACAAACATAAGACAGGCGCAGTGCAAATCAAGCAGACTTCTTCCATCTTGAGCTATCGTGTTCCCTCCCTAGCCCTCTGCTCCCTGAAATCGCTTAGGATAAAACAGTTTTCATTATACTGAGTTTAATATTTTCAATGGGTGCATAACTGGTTGGAAAAAAAACCCGATATAAATATGGCGAATGCTTGTCATCACAGCCACAAGAAAAGCAACCAAAAATATGCGTACCTTTCCGAGGTTTCTTGGTGGCAGCCAGGGTATCTCTCTCTCTTGGTGGAGGTCTCTTGCCAGCGAGTTGTGGTGGCGGGTTGGGCACAGCAAACACTGTTGGTACACCGTTCCACACAAGCCGCTTTCTCTCGGGTGTTGTGAACTGTGATGGCTCAAAGTGGTCACTGCACAAGCGTAGGTCGTGCAACTGTTTGGTAGACTTTCGTCTTATGTCCTCCCTCCTCGTGTTCTGGACCCACAGAGCACACCTGCAAGTTGATCATTCACAAATACTACATTTGGCCAAACGAACCTTTTATAGAACACTCATGAAAACTGGAGAGAAAAAAAACGTTAGGAAACATCTTGTCACACCCCTCCCCACCCCAACACTCATTATTTGGCACAAAATATTGCAATAAGACCATGCTCTGTAAGTTTCATCAAGAATGTTAAACATCTCAACGCAGATGGAAAGTGGTTTGATTCTTCTTAGCTTTAAAACAATCATCGTAATTCTGTTTTTTAATTATGCGGACAATAAACGGGCACTTGAAACTCAAAAAGCCTCAAGATCTTCGCCAGACCTAGCGTAGACGTAACTCTAGTTCTAGTAGCACTAAGGCTTACCTTAACTTAAATGCATAGGCTGCTAAAACCTACCTCGAGTATTTGTTAGTGAAAAACAACATTTACCAATCTTTAGAAACTTGTTACAATTATTATTTTAATCCAAGTAGATTTACGTCAGACCTAAATTCGACCGGTCTGACAGGAGTTGCAATACTTAGGAAGTTAGGCTTTGCAATTATGAATTAATTTTGTGTGCAAATTCATGTCTGCTAAGTTTTGAAACATACCTTGCTTCATCCAAGGGAAAACGAAAAAAGGATTTCCCTTTGCAGAAAACATTGTACATGGAGTTGCTGCAGTTAGGCGCTGAACAGTGGATTCCTCCTTGCTTGCTCTTCAGACAGCGTGCGTCGGTAGACGCCATGTTTACACGCCAAGCATACCTCGTGTAAGGGGCACAACTCTTGCAGCGGGCTGACAAATTTACCGAAGTGTTCTCTCTTTCTTTTATCCTCTTTGCCTCAATCACCACGTCGATCTTTTACTAATAACAGACCCGCAAGATCCTAGCATGCAACATTATACTCTGATACGAAACATTTCTAGATTATTAGGACACACTTCAAAACATCATGGCAAACAATATTTGTGCAGACGCTGTTTAACTAGAGTCTCTAATCTCCAAGTGGCTGACAAGCACAGTAAAATTTGCAAAAGTATGACAGATATTCAAACCCGCCTTGTGTTACCAAAGCCGGGTTCTCAAGTATATTTTAAAAACATCAACAAACAATTCAAGCAGCCTTATATAGTTTATGCCGACTTCGAATCATTGATTTTAAAATATCAAGGCCCACAAGGATTTTGTACGCCTAATTCATTCCTTACACACCTTCACGAAGTCTGCAGTTTCGGGTATGTAGTTGTTAGAGCCGACGGACAACATACAGAGCCGGTAATTTACAGAGGGCCTGACGCAGCTCGGAAGTTCTTAGATGAGATGAACAAAATATACAAATTGTGTTTACTGCAGCTAGATAATCCGGTGCCAATGATATTTACTGAATCTGACTCCCATAATTTTAAAGCAGCTACACATTGCCACATTTGTAATAAAGAGTTTGACCCGAAGGACGCAAAGTCCCAAAGAGTGAGAGATCATTGTCACATAACAGGGGCATTTAGAGGTGCAGCTCATCAGAAATGCAACTTGGAATATGGAATCAAACATTTCTCTCTGCCTATTTTCATTCACAATCTTCGAAATTACGACTCCCATTTAATCATGCAGGCAGTGACGAAAGCATACAAAGTGTCATGTATTGCCGAGACAGAAGAAAAATATAAAACTTTCACTCTGAATAAATTAAAGTTTTACGACAGCTTTCAACATTTGTCTTCCAGTTTAGAAACACTAGCTAAGAACTTACCCAGCTATCCTATCACTAGCAAATATTTTCCAGACGTTACACTAATTCGGAAAGGTGTGTATCCTTATGAATACATGGATTCTTGGGAAGTGTTTGAAGAATTGGAATTGCCACCTAAAGAGAACTTCTATTCTTCACTCAATAAAAGTTTCATAAGTGATATCGATTACCAACATGCACACAACGTCTGGAATGCACTCGGTTGTAAAAACCTTGGTGACTACCACGACATATATTTGAAAGCCGACGTCTGTTTGTTGGCTGATGTGTTTGAAAAATACAGAGAAACGAGTTTACATCATTACTCCCTCGACCCTTCTCATTACATTTCTTCACCAGGAATGAGTTGGGATGCTTTCTTAAAACTTAGCGGTTCTAAAATCGATCTCATAACTGACCAGGTAATGATGACAATGATTGAGTCAGGCATTCGTGGAGGAATAAGCGTGGCAGCTCATAATTATTGCAAAGCCAACAATAAATACCTGAAGCACTATGACCCCTCGCAGAAATCTAATTATATAATGTACTTTGACGCCAACAATTTATACGGCTGGGCAATGAGTGAGCTTTTACCGGTTTCAGATTTCAAATTACTTGTTAATCCAAACCCCGCAAACTTGACTTGGTTAAACAGTATTTTAAATCACCCTAAAGATCATACTATAGGGTTTATTGTCGAAGTTGACCTAGAGTATCCCAATGCTTTACACGACCTACATAATGATTACCCATTAGCACCAGAAAGATTGCATGGTACGGACAAGCAACTTAAACTTATTCCCAACCTCTATAATAAATCTAATTACGTCTGCCACTACAGAAACCTGCAGTTCTACATCAGACACGGCATGAAGTGCACAGCGATTCACAAGCTTTTATTCTTTAAACAAATGAATGTCTTGGCAATAAAAACACAGAGCTCAGAAAACAAGCGCAATCTACGTTTGAAAAAGATTTCTTTAAGCTGCTGAATAACAGCTGTTTGGGTAAAACTATGGAGAACCCATACAAGCGAAAAGATGTCAGGCTAATTACCTCACCCAATCAAGCGATTAAATTAACATCTAAACCTCAATACCTTGGTTACAAAGAGTTTCATGACTCCCTGTATGCAGTTACCATGAAAACCACGCAAGTTAATCTAGACAAACCAGTGTTTATGGGGATGACTATTCTCGACCTTTCTAAATTACTAATGTTCGAATTTTACTACGATTACTTTAAACCTAAATACCCGGAGGCCAGAGTTTTATACACAGACACAGACTCCCTTATACTAGACATCCCTACTGAAGACATTTATAAAGACTTAGAATCGGAACTGCAACATTACGATACTAGTGACTACCCTGAAACTCACCCTTTGTACAGCAAAGCAAACCAAAAGAAAATAGGTTTGATGAAAGATGAAATGAACGGGAAACTTATTGAAGAATACGCAGGACTGCGATCTAAGCAGTACAGTATTAAACACGAATCGGGGGAATCTTCAAAAGCGAAAGGCACCCAAAAAGCTGCAATAAAAAACAGAGATATCAGGCATGAAAACTACCTGGAAGCCTTAGATGGGAAAGAAGTTAAACCATACCCTAACACAACTATAAAGTCTAAAAACCATGTAGTGTCCACTGCTGTGACGACCAAAAAAACATTAGGCGCTAATGACACAAAGAGAATAAGAGTAACTAAGGAGTTTGCATACGCTCTAGGCCACTATAAATTACAGGTAGGAACAGCGACTGCGACTGCGACTGCGACTGCGACTACGACTACGACTGCGACTATGAGTAAGAAGGAGGGCCCGTAAGGTTTGAATAAATGTTAACTGTATTTATTCTGAAGCACTGAGCTTTTTCTTCAAAGCATCTAGCTGCTCTTTCCGTCCCAGTAGTCTCCCTTCTTCTATTAATTTTTTTTAATTTCTTCAACATTAACAGGTGCAGACCTAGATTTAGATTGTATGTCATGCTTCAATTTTTTATATTCTTCAAAATCTCGCTGGATAATTACAAACTCTTGGTCCTGAATCTGAGTGTCTTCTAGAGCTTTAGAAATTATTAAGTTCATGCTAGTAAGTTTTGCTATCGCCAGGCTAGAAATGAGGTCGTGTTTTTCTAGTTTCTTAGATACTTTAGTATTAATTACACCTAGTAGAACTGACATCACTGAAGATAATCCGGCAGCAACCCCTAATCCAATACTAATTGGTATACCAATTCCAGTCACCAATAATCCCACGCTGGCAGCAGCTTCCGCTGCATTAATAACATTTAGACCAGTAGACACGTAATTTATTCCGCTATAAGCGCCGGAATACCTTCGTCTGCATCTAGAGTACTTTTGGATATCTGATTCAATTTGAGTCCTAACTTTTCTTATTTCTTCCAGCCTGAACGTTTGAACATTATTTAAGTCTAACGTTGGAGCACTGGGTTGCATTGGTTGTTCATCCACTACTGCTTCTACTATAGCAGGATACAATTTTGTCGTCATACTTTTAGTGTGGAAAAAAAAGGGTTAACAATAATTAACTTGATTTTAGTTTATTAGCAAAATATTCTATTTGACTATCAGAAAATATCTGATCGCTGAAATAAAATGCTAACAGATCTACGTTGTCTAGGCTAATTTGCGCTATTCTGTCAATAGGATTTGGAACAGGGACAAAAGTTATCTTGGGTGATGAAGTAAATACGGAAAACTGATTTTCATTTTCTCTTTTCTTCATAAATACTGTAACTCGTCTGGGATCCTCATCTAAATCAACCCAACTTAGAGACACTTGCGGAATTACATTAAAATTTCTCTGCGTAGGCCTGTGAGCAATTATGTCCAGTACTATCACAGCTGTGCTACCTAGCTGTAAAGGAGGCTGCAGAATAACTCTAACATTTTTCCCTGCGGTTTCACGCTTATGTAAAACATAGCTGCTTTTTTTGTAGGCTTTGACTTCTATGGTTTCCCGATTGTTTTCATCCGGCACTAGACTAACTAACATAGGCCCGGCGTTAATAATTTTCTTAAATTTATTGTCTGGTCCCATAAAAGTGTAAGGGCTTTTGCACTTGAATTTAATAAGCCAATCTAATTCTGTGTCTATAGGTGTTAAAGACCAGGTATTTTCTCGTTTAGTAATAGCATACTTAAAATCGGGATCTACTTTACCGGCATTAAAATCCTTTAGCTGATCGATAGATGGTTTTTCTGGCAATACTGACGGCGGCACTTGCGGCACTTCAGGCACTGCCGGCACTAGCGCTCGTTTATAATATCCATTTTGTGTAAATTCGAAACCGTAAATAGACCCAACAATAGCATTCGCATCAAAGTCAATTGTGTCTGCTAAGTCTTTCAGTTCAATGGTAGGACAGGTTACTGGAATTTGAGGGCCGATTGACATTGTATTTTAAAATTAAACTTTATTTTATCTCAAGAATAATTGTAAGATCTTCAAAGTCTACAATTTCGTTGTCTTGGTTAGTTATTTTGAAGCAGAAACTAGTATGATAGTCCTGACTTAAGTGACGTTCTTGAGGCAGAAATTTCAATGAAACTGGATCGCAGTAAGATTCTCTCTGAGTTGAGATTATCCTTAGCAATGTACTAGGAGTTCCGTTTACTAAGTTTTCCGATGTCTTCAGTTGATGAAGGTACACAAACAATCTATTATTAATTAACAAATTCATAGGGTTTGATCCAATAAATCTTATAGAACTGCCGACAGTGCTGGAGCTGTCAGATAAAGATAATTCATTGCCACGGAAACCTAATATTTCTGCCAGCTTTGGCGCAAGTGTAACGCTGGTAATGTCTTTATGCAGGGTTTTATGGAAAGTTAAATTTACTATCAAGTTTGCAGGGTTCATTTTTGCTTCAATCGAATGAGGTTTAAACAATTCTTCAGTAAGTCTGCAGAAGTCATAATAGCCGCCATGAATAAAGTGCCTTTTTTTATTAATCATTATCCAGTTGTTGTTTAGATCATGACTAATATTTAACCATTTAACCGTGTAGAATATTTCGTGAAGGATTACGTTAAGGTCCCTGTTTTTGTTGTCAATAGGATGCTGAAGTTCAATGGGCACACCTGATTTTACAGATTCGAAAGTTACAAACATATTTTTTTTAATATAATAAAAATGTACGCGCCTTATAAATATAACAAAGCTGCAAAGTATACTACAGGGCCTTATTATTACGAAAAAGCAGTCGACCTAACCAAGCTGACAATAGCTGTGGCAGCCAACGTCCATTTTGATACTATCCCCCATAATATTTTTGATCATTACCTTAACCCAGACATTACGAGCGACTTTTTAGCTAACCAATGGCTAAACAATGGGGGTATGCAGTTCTTTCAGAATCAAATTAATTTTGCCGTGTCATGCGCTACAACTGGTTGTGGAGTTTCTTACGTTCATCACCTTAATCACCCAGATCTTATGTTGAAGTCTATTTATCTGTTCCATTTGTATTATCAAGTGAGGCGGGTGTTGTCTGAACTTCAGGCTCCGTTACCTACTGACAAAAACTTTAATCCCTTTAACAACGGCTTTGACAAGAAAGCGTATCAAAGGTTGTGCAATGAATTCGGAATTGATACTAAAACAGACTTCAGACAAAAACTAGACCTCAATCACGGAATGGGAACTTTATTTAGATACGCTGTAGGTAATTTATACACGGGGCCTTACGTACCTGGATTTACATCATTTAACCACAACAGCCAGGTTCCTTTACTGTATATCAGACAAAAACAAAGTACAGCATACAGCACTTTTATATTAGACACATCAAACGGATTTACTCAAAGTGGGGTGGAAAGGCTGAATGAATCTATTCGTACGTATGCGTGGTGCATTCTGGGGTCTCAAGCAGAAACACGAAGTAATATCATTGGGGAAGGAACTAGCTTCGATGCACAAAAGCAGTTTCTAGCCAACATTGAAGATTCTATTAATTTGGCAGTAGATTTGCCCGCGAGTATTAAAAGATATCAGGACACTTTAAAGTATGCTAGATCGAAAGTAGATTACGTAATAGGTTTAGGACTGTATATGTTGCCTTCAGACCTTCAGCTTAGGATAGGAACTATATCAAACTACAACAACAATATAGTGATTGCCGACCCTCAGTTTCATATAGGCTACAATCCTACAATAAATACATTGAATACGTTGAATACAGTGTATACAGCAAATACGGTATTTACTGCTAGGCCTAATAATGAACCTTTAAGTTCGCCACCACTTCCAAGCCTACCAAGCTTGCCGGAACTGCAAATGCCGGTAACTGATCATGGGGTTTCACGTCTAGCGCTTACAGGGGGTTTATTGTTTGCTGGGTTAATTGGGATTTACTATTTTAAGTAACCAGAGTAATATTATTATAAACAAAGACCACAGATGCTCAGACGCCCAAACCACAACTTTAGAAGCAGTATTAAATATCCATGAAAATACAGAACCTAATATTCCTGGAAGTGCGTCTACAAGTTTGTCACCTAAGCGTTTCAATAAGTTAGCTATGCTTTGTAACGTCTTTTTAATCCAGTCTTTAACCGGACTACCACCAGGTCCACCAGGTACGCCAGGTCCACCGGCACTGATGCCTACGGTTCTAGTCAGTGCTAAGACTAGTGTGCTTATTGTCATCCCAACAGCTGTAAGAATGCTAAATATTGTAACACCTTGCTCTCTGAACAGTGTTTGAATTCTTTCTGCAAGTGTAGTGTCTTCGTGTAAAATTTTATGCACCGTTTCTTTTATCCTGGCGAAATTAGTTATTAATTTTTCTCTGTTTATGGATAAGGCTTCTAGCCTTGCAGCGCGTTCTGTGTAAAGGTCTGCGAGCCGCTTTTGAATCAACTGTTTTACCTCAATGCTTAAGTTGGCGTCATCAGCTTCTGCTAGTTTATTTTTTTGTTTTTCTATATGTTTGTCGAGCTCACCGAGCTTGGCCAAATTCATCATTGTCTCCCCTCTCACAGATTGTAAAGCTTTATCTAAGCCCTGAAGTTCACGCAGTGGCAATAATGGCGTGTCATTGATAGTTTCCATAACCTGATCAATATTGGTGTCCTCATTTGTTTGCAAGGTTGTTAACTCTTTATTTACTTCTAATGCAGAACTAGTTAAGTTAGTTAAGTCTTGTAGTTCTATTTCTGAACTTAACGATGCATCTATTCGTTGAAGTGAAGCTACTGCTTGGCGATGCAACGCTGGCACTCTATTATCGGAAAGCCCCAATGATCGTATTACAGTCACTGGGAGTTTAGTTTTCAAAGTAGACCACGCATAAAATTTGTCAGGATTCTTTAACATAGTTAACTGTACTCTCACTTTTTTACCGGATACATAAGTGTTTATAAACAAGTGATTATTTTTGTCTAGTTCGAAGTCGCTGGGACTAACATAATCAGGTAACTCGCGCCCGATGTAATTGTAAAATTTATTGATTTTTCTGGCTTTTTGGGTTTCAGTTACTTGACGTAATTCTTCTCCTATACTTAGCCTTGTTTGGCTCATGTCGTCTCCTACCATAGAAAGAAGTCTGCAGGTTGTGTCAACGTTGAGGTCTTCATTAGGCTCATTTGGTTTAAACACTTCATCAAGAGCTTCACCACCTGTTGCCATTTTTAAATATAATTTTTTTTTATCGCATTAAAAATGCAAAGCTACGGAAATTTGTTAGACCCTACACGTCGATTGAGGACGCCTTTAGGCATCAAAGGTGAGAAAAGCACAATAATTATTACAAACAATCCAAGCAGCATAGAGCCTAATCAGCTACTAACCATAAGATTTCCAAATTTAGGTCCTGATGATGTAATAGTTCCGGGCAGTCCTAAATTGGGATTTAAAATTAGTCTGAATTCTGACGATGATCCTAACAGAACCGTAGTCAACAATCTAGGTAGAGCTATAATTAAAAGAATGGTTATTAAACTTGATGGGCGAGAAATCCAAAGTATCGATGACGCCGGTGTTTTGTTTTGTTACACAGATCTGTGGCTGAGTAAATATGAAAGGGAAGATTTAGTTGGTCAGGGGATTCAAGCCGCCAATGTGGCCAAACTTCGAATCAAAGCTGGCGATGCTGTCGTTTCTAACAAAGGTGAAAATGCATTAGCTGCTGTATACAAAAACAGGTTTTATTTTCCACTTGATTTTGAACTGCTACACAGTCATCTGCCATTTCATCAAGGTTCATTTAACGATAGGCTGTCTTACGAAATTATTTTCAATGATTATTCTCAAGTAGTAATTAGCTCTGACAATGATGCTAGGTATACAATTACAGACATCACGCTTGAATACGAAGTGGTCACTCACGCTGAACTCAGTAGGATGATCAGGGGCCAATATGACAAACTAGCAATTTATTATGATAGGATCGTTCGCTACAGACAATTTAATAAAGATTTATTAGATGCACTCTGGACCATCAACATAAATTCACCTGCTCGAAGTTTTAAAGGTGTACTGTTGTTGTTTGTGAAAGAATCTAATTACAATCGTGACAGCGAGAATTTTATCAATCCTAATATTTCAAAAGCGTCTGTCGTGATTGAAGGTAAGCCTAATCAATTATTCGCTAATGGAATGATGGGGTTTCAACAGTTTGATGAGATTAGGAAAATCTTGGGTGGAGGTAGATTGAGGACTGACACTGTGGATTTGATTTCTAAGGATCTTCATTTGCATGACACACGACTGCAAGATTATCTGGTGAATAAATTTGCGTTGTGGTTAGACTTTCGAACCATACCCACCAACGAACTTCATGGATCTGGAAGAAGAATTGAAAACGGAACAGATGGTATAACAATTGAATTGCATAGGGAAGCAAGTGCTAAGTCAGAATCAGTTACAGTATACATGTATATAATTATGGATGCTCAGCTAAACATTGAAAATGGAAGATTAAAAGATTTAGTATATTAAAAAATGACCTCTTTGTTACCTCGTGATCCTCATTGCGGAATGATCGTTGGTATGACGTCATGCGGAAAGACTGTCTTTGTTCTGGATTTGTTAGAAAAATATTACGCAGGACACTTTGATTATATAGTAATTTTTTGCCCAACTATTCAATATAATAAAACCTACTTAGATCGTAAGTATGTCTGGACAGATGAAAATATCTTTGTTGTAAATACCAATGGCAAGCTCAATGAGTATTTAACGTATTTTTATAACCTGTTTGAGAATGAGGGTAATACGTTATTCTTAATCGATGATTGCAGTGCAGAAAAAGATATTGTATTAAAACGGAACATATTGAGCAAGCTGGCTTTCAGTGGACGCCATGTGAAAATTAGTGTCTGGTTAATCACGCAGAAATTTAATTCGATATTAAAGGATTTTAGAGAACAAGTAAAATTCGTGTGCCTGTTTTATTGCAAAGATCGAGACAGCTTTGATAACTGTTTAAAAGAAAATGACGTAATTGAATCAAAAGAGGAAAGAACTAAATTAAAAGAACAGCTAAAAAACGGCAAGCACTTAAAATTATTATTAAAAACTGACCAACCAACTGGCTATACAATACTTATGTAAGTAAGTAAGTTCTTTTATAATTTAATTATTGTAAGTTATAAGTTTTTTTTAAAAGTCGACTTAATTAAGTTAGATGTAAGTAAGTAAGTTCTTTTATAATTTAATTATTGTAAGTTATAAGGTTTTTTTAAAAGTCGATTTAATTAAGTTAGATGTAAGTCACTAAGTCAAAAAAAAAAAGGTTGAAGGTAAGTAATAGTGGTGATGATTATAGTTCATTTATTTTAATGGCTCTGTGTCTGGTGGAACAATCTGAAGTTCTTCTTTTACAAAGTTTCTTTGTGGTGTTCTACGATCGCTTCTCGGTCTTAAATAATATACAGGCGGATCAGTAGATAATGCTCTGTCAACTTCATAAACGCTTAATGACCAAATTGGGTCTGTAGCTCGCCTTCTAGTGTCATTAGCAACTTCTCCAGGCTGATAAAGGTATCTAACAGTTTTGTTCATCAAAGTTAGATCCGGCTGACCAGGCTTTGAAACGGTAACAACAATCTGTTTCTTTTTAATAGCCTCAACTGGTTTTAATCCTGTAACTCTGGTTGGTTCTGAATTCATTTCCCTTAAAACTCGAGGCAGCCTAACAACCCATTCTGTATTAGTGGTTTCAGTAAAGAGTTCCTTTGAATACTGATAAGTGAATAATCTTTCTGCCAGTTGCCGATTAAAGTTTTCTACAATACCCTGTGATCTATGCAATCCAACAACTCCTCTTCTAACAGTTACATTATGTTTTAACAAAAGCTGGTTAACAGCTCCTTTGAATTCAGACCCTTCATCGCATTGAATAAGTCTAGGGAACCTTAGAGGCCCTCTTGAATAAATCGCATTTAAGGCTTGAGCGACCTCAGCTGAATTTTTTGTCCTAAGAGCATGCGCGTCTTTAAACCTGGTAGCTATATCAATAACAGTAAGGGCATACCTGTATTTCTTTCTATATATTTTGTCATGGGGAAGATATAACAAATCTATTTGGTGTGTGTCATTTGGTCTGGAGTTTTCAAATTTTGGTCTTATTATTTTCTTCGGGGGTGGAAGATAGATTTGCCATACAGCTTGCTTCGATAACCATTGTTTAACTGTGTTTGCTGACAAGCCAGTCTTTTCTACTAGTTTATTAACTGCCATCATCCCTTTCCAATATCCGGATTGAGAATAATATAATCTAGACAAACGTGAAGTCATATTTTATTTAGATTTATATTTTTGTTTAACGAGGTAATAAACTACTGTTATTCCAAACACAATTAAAATTAATTCTCCGGTCTCTGACATTGTAGGTGCAATGTTAGGTGTGTAGTAATCGGATAACACTGGTTGCTTTAATGAAGGTAGTGTTGTGCCAGAGAATAAATAATATTGGTGCAAAGCTTCATCAACGTCTTCGAATGTTTTATCAGCATGACCTTCTTCTTTCAATCTTGTATTAACAAAATCAAGCTGCATTAGTCTGTTTTTCTCGTATTCGGCCTGATCTTGTTGTAATTTTTCCATTGCTAAGTTATGCCGTTTTGATTCTTCTTTACTGTCCAGTTTTGAAAACAAATAATTTGATCCTGAAAAGGCTAAGGCATTTACAGCAGCAGAACCAAGCACCATTGCAGCACCAGCCATTTTTTAATTTAGTTTTTTATTTTATTTGTATTTAAAATGAATTGTGATGACTTGTTAATGCAAGAAGCTATTAATGTTACAGTTACAGGTGTTGACAATGAGAAAAGAGACAGGCTGGTTGCATTAGTAGCTTCCGGAAAATCAAAGTATTATCTCGGTGTTGACTTAACATCTGAACAAGTACAAAGACTGAGGCCTGAAGAGATAATTATATTACATAATAAATATGATAAAGTTCTCGGCGCTTTAATGGTTAAAAGTTTAGGGCGTTCGATTGTGAAGTTATATACCAAAGCTGTGTCGACCTTTGTTACTTTAGATTGTGAGAATGATTTATTTGATGATTTGATTAAAGATCCAGTTATTGTTAATGGGATTAGTGAGGCATCAAGAAATTTGTATTATAAGTTTGGAAGCTTGTTGACCCCATTTTCAGCCGGGCTAATTACTTTTCAACACATAAATTTCTCTGCTATTAAAAATGGACTCTTCCAATCCGGAGATGGAGAAGGAGACGGAGGTGAAGAATTCAGAGAATCAACAGAACCCAGTGACAGTCACTAAACAAAAGAGTTTGGGAAGAATTGCAGCTGGAAAGAAGTTAGCAGAATTTAACAGGTTACATAGATGGAACAGACAAACAAAAGCAAACATATTAGGAAAAAAGGAATCACCAAAAGAAGAAACAATAATGCAACAAACATTAACAACAAATAAAGAAGAACCAATACAACCAATACAACCAATACAATCTTCAAATAACATATATTATTTATGTATAGCCGGTGTAGTGGGTGCAAGTGGGTACATAATATATAAATACCGCCAAGGAAAAAAGAAACAGAAACCCTCAAAACCACTTGTAGAAAAAGAAATTGAATTATCTCCATCATTGAAGCCATCATTAGATGTGTTTTCAATGCAGTAATAATTTATTATTATTTTTTTATTATATATAAAAAATGAGTGTACCATATGAACAAACAATTGTAAATCTTGGATACCATAGTGTTGTCTTAGTGGGCTTAAATACAGCTTATGCCATGATTGCAAAATCTCTTTTAAAAATGAAACCTATTGAATTGGGGAAAATGGATCTTTCAGATGCTGGTAAACTGGTTGGTATCTTTTCATTATCGTTATTTACTCGGGACTATCTTGTTAAACAAAAGATCATTCCAGCAGATATTAATGTGTAATGTTATACAACCATAATGTAGAAGGGTTGTAATTTTTTTTTTGTTTTAAGCAAAGACGCAAGATATACGAATATGTATTATATTTAGCAAATGCCGGATTCCCAGAGTGCTTTGGCACGCCTTTTAAAAAGCTCATAAAACAGCCATAAATTGCAGTAAAAGGGTGTCAGAAAAACAAGGGCGGTCTAAGCCCATTATTACAATCTCTATGATAGGTGACCATGCTAGCAATGATGATAGGTGACCATGCTAGCAATGTTGAGAGGTCACCATGCTAGCAATGTTGATAGGTGATTATGCTAGCAATGTTTCACGTTAAACAACGACGGTAGATTGTAGTACTTGGATGGGTGGCCATGGTATAATAGACAATCATCAAACGACACAAACAGATTGAAGTCCAACCAGCTGTGAATGGGTACAGGATGTGTTTACAACTGGGGAAGGCAAAGCAGCGAGGGAGAGGAAATAGTCACTGCCCTCACTTAGCTGACCTAGAGAAAAGAGAGGCCACAATGGTTTCTATATTCTGTTATAGGCCCAGGTGTCTGGGGACTGTAATCTACTGAACGAACAAACGAAGGCTTCCATATTATTATTAGGCTCAACAACGCTGACATCCCACTACGGACCGCCTGTGGTGGTGTCATGCGTAGCAAGTCTTCAATTGTGTCGAGTTTTATTTCTCTATACGTCATTGACGACTTCCTCTCTCTGAGTGAGCCATTATGTGGCACTTATAGCGCCAGCAGAAAGTATTCTACACTGTGTTAATCATGTAGGCGCTTTGCTCCATTATCTTCAACATTATCGTCATCATCATCATCATCATCATCATCATCATCATCATCATCATCATCATCATCATCATCGTCGTCATCATCATCGTCATCGTCGTCATCATCGTCATCATCATCATCATCATCATCATCATCATCATAATCATCACCTTCTTCTTCCCCCTCTCCTTCTTCATCATTTTCTTATTCTTCTTCCTCTCCTTCTCTTCCTCCTTCGTCTTCAATAACAAAGAACATTGGCATTAACAATAACAATCACAAACCGGGGTTGAATCAGGAAGGGAATTTGTGATTACAGTGTAACGTCAATGTTGCAAAACCGGACTTGTGAACACTTGATACAAATAAGGTTCATGCCAAATTATATTACGGTCACAATGCTTGATTTCTTCACACCATTTCCCGTGACGATGATTAAGTCTTCCTCTTTGACCAATATTGGTCCCATAGAAAAACCCAATGCCTGTTTTCACGAAACGGAGATGAATAAACATGTAACGTCCCTGAAGCTGAGGTCATCACTATGACAGAACGTGTTACGTAAGAGAAACCTCGGGCGGCTTGATTTAGATCCTGTATCAGCCAGCGTCTTGAGCAGCTGTTGAGCTGGTAAAGCAAGTTGTGAAAAGAGATTGCTGTGACTCAGCTGCGTTAATGAACGATTAAGCTTTTTCAATTTGCATTGGTTTAAAGGGAGAAGGACTTAATATAAGTGTGTTAGATTTGGAATACTCATAATGATTTTTCTTGGAACAATTTGTTCTCATCACTTCCTTGGTTTTTGTCTCGTGCGGCTTGAGTTGGATCCTGTATCGAATGCGTCTTCAGCATCTTTTGATACCGAAAAAGCGCTATGTTACGACGATTAAATAAATAAATTAACAATGGTAGTGGACAGCCTGGGCCACATTTTGATCCGGACCTCTAACAATAACTTAAATGAAAATGTGTTTAGTAAGAGAGTTGCAACTATATGTGTGATATAACACACCCTGCTTTGTTCGGCCATACTTTTCTATCATATAGCCACGAGCTTTAAACAAAGTAACCTTATACAGAACATTCTATCCTATCCTTCCTATCCTATCCTGTCCCGTAACCCGAAGGTCGCAGGGGCACCACAGATGATCGTTTAACCAGCATACTCCATCTTTCTCTGTCCTCAGCAGCCCTGATGACTTCGCTCAGTGTCAAACCAGTCCATTCTCGAATGTTGTCCTCCCACCTCTTTTTCAGTCTCCCTCTTCTTCAACCTCCTTGCACTGTGCCTAGCAGAATAGTCTTTGCAAGGCCTGATGATCTGGTGACGTGGCCATACCATCGGAGTTTCCGTTTCTTCACCACTGTGAGCAGGTTATCGTGTTGTCCAATGGCTTGTGTGATGGTCTGTCGGACTTCGTCGTTGGGGATGTGTTGGGTATAGGAAATGCCCAGAAGTCTTCTGTAGCACCTCATCTCCATGCTTTGTATTCTTCGTTGTAGATCTGCTGTGAGGGTCCATGCTTCGCACGCATATAGGAAGATGGAGATGACAAGGGAGAGCAGCAGTCTTACTTTGGAATGTAGACTGATGGTCCTGTCTTTCCAAATGGGCTTCAACCTTGTCAGGGCAGCAGTTGTTTGTGCGATCCTGGAGAGGACTTCCTGTCGGGACCCATTGTCTGATACAATGGCTCCTAAATATTTGAAGCTATGCACTGTGTTGAGGGATTGGCCTTGTACTTTGATGTCCGTGTTGATGCCATTGGTGTTGTCACCATTTTGGTCTTCTCTGCACTTATTTCCATTCCATAGGCTCTGGAGGTGGTGTCAAGCCTCTGTACCAGCTGTTCAAGTTCTTGTTCCTCTCCAGCCAATCCATCAATGTCATCTGCAAAACGAAGATTGGAGATTGCTCTACCTCCTATGCTGACTGTGCCTTCATGGTCTGCAAGAGAATCTGACATGATGCGCTCTAGGAAGATGTTGAAGAGTGTTGGACAGAGTAGGCATCCTTGACGCACACCGATTGTTGTACAATAGAAAAACTCAATGCCTGTTTAACCAAAACTGGGATGAAAAAGCATTTAACTTCTCTGATGCTGAGGTCATCACAATGACAGCCTGTGTTATTTAATAGAAACCTCGGGCGGCTTGATTTAGATCCTGTATCAGCCAGCGTCTTGAGCAGCTGTTGAGCTGGTATGCAAGTTGTGAAAAGATATTGCTGCGACTCAGCTGCCTTAATGAACGATTAAGCTTTTTCAATGTGCATTGTCTTAAAGAAAGAAGGACTTAATATAAGCAATTACATTTGGGATACTCTTAATGATTTCTCTTGGAACACTTTGTTCTTATCCATTCCTTGTTTTTTGTCTCGTGCAGCATGAGTTAGATCCTGTATCGACTGCGTCTTAAGCATTTTTGAGACCGGAAAAGCGCTATATTACGACGATTAAATAAATAAATCAACAATGGTTGTGGACGGCCTGATGGCAACAATTTGATCCGGAACTCTAACAATAACCTAAATAAAA
>CM072522.1:59124772-59189772 GCA_036898135.1 Oncomelania hupensis | reverse complement strand
GACATACATAAATAAATAACACAACGACCACATCAATACAACCACGGGCCACATCAAGCCAAAGACATAAAAAGTGTGATGACTCAACAGCCTTAAATGAACGATTAAGCTATTTTAATTTGCATTATCTTAAAGGGAGAAGGACTTACCATAGAACATTTCATAATCGTCATAGTACAGTCAGGTCAAGTCAAGAAATATGTATGACCCCAATGAAGTACTCATACAATATATTATAAGTCAATTCCAGAAATCTGTATGACCCCAACGAAGTACTAATACAGCACATTATAAGTCAAGACAAGAGATATGTATGACCACAATGAAGTACTAATATAACATATTATAAGTCAAGACAATAAATATGTATGACCCCATTGATCTACTAATACAGCATATTATAAATAAAGACAAGAAATAGGTATGACCCCAATGAAGTATTAATACAGCACATTATAAGTAAGACAAGAAATCTGTATGACCTCAATGAAGTGTTTATACAGCACACTATAAGTAACAAAAACAAAAGTAACACAATGCCATCCACAGAAAGGCCAACACATTGGAGCCAAACAGAAAAGAGTGTAGCCGTGGATGTATTGATGTCATGGTTGTATTGATGTCATGGTTGCATTGATGTCATGGTTGTCATCAAGCTCTTTTCCAATCCAACAGACGCTGAAGGCGCTGGACGATACAGGATGTGCCTCAACAAGTCAAGACAATAGTCACGTGGGCTTATACTAATATCTGTATAACGTAGTGCATTGTTTTAGGCAGCCATAGGCTGTGCCTCAACAAGCCAAGACAATAGTCACGTGGGCTTGTACTAATATCTGTATAGCCTAGTGCATTGTGTTTGGCAGTCATAGGATGTGCCTCAACAAGCCAAGACAATAGTAACGTGGGCTTGTACATCTGTATAGCCTAGTGCATTGTTCAGGCAGTCATAAAATCTGTCTCAACAAGCCAAGACAATAGTTTTCTGTAATAAACATTATTAGGTGAACTGTGTCTTGTGTGGTCTACATTATTTCTACCTGTAATAAACATTATTGTATGAACTTTGTCTTGTGTGGTCTACGTCATTTCTATCCAAAGTCTGTTTATAAGTATGTTCTTCAGGTCAAATATATCCCCTGTAACATTGCATGCAGGCTAAATGTTGAGGATCAAATAAAAAATTCAATTTACAGGTCAGAATGTTGAAAAAATGCAAAAGTTGCAAGTGGTTCCAAACTTATGCACACCACTTTACGTTCCATAGGCTGCTCATCTGTGCATCAGACAATGTATCACTGTGAAGTACTGATTAATCCATGTGTACAGCGTTTAGAATGACGATTGGAATACGTTGAGTTAGATCCTGTATCGGCCAGCGCCTTAAGCTGTTCTTGGGATGGAAATGCGCTTTATAAGACGAAGTATATACAAAGGTTTAGATGTCTGGCCATCTATCTGTACACAGATGAACAACACAAGTACTGTTTTGAATGCTCATTTCCGTTGCAACTTCAATCTGAGATCTAGCTGCATTGTTCGGACGGGAATGTAATCAATATTATATTGCAAGTGGTACTGTACTTTTGCGACATATATATTTAGACGCTTGTGTCAACTGGTTCTAATTAAGATTTATTGAATGGGTCCAGCCTCGATCTTACCAAACAAAAGTGGCCACGAAAGCAAAGTCCTGGAGCCATAAATAGCGAAATGGTATTTACCACAAACGCTAAAGATGGTGTTGCTCCCCTAAACTTTCACACGTTTGGGAAGGAGGAGTTTGGGACTTCCCTTTTTTAGGCCAGCTTAATGAGGGCGGCGCCTATCTGCTTTACCTTGCCCGGTTCTAAGCACAGCCAGGTACCCACACACAGCCAGGTACCCACACACAGCCAGGTACCCACACACAGCTAGGTACCCACACACAGTCAGGTACCCACACACAGCCAGGTACCCACACACAGCTAGGTACCCACACACAGCCAGGTACCCACACACAGCCAGGTACCCACACACAGCCAGGTACCCACACACAGCCAGGTACCAGGTACCCACACACAGCCAGGTACCCACACACAGCCAGGTACCCACACACAGCCAGGTACCTACACACAGCCAGGTACCCACACACAGCCAGGTACCCACACACAGCCAGGTACCCACACACAGCCAGGTACCCACACACAGCCAGGTACCCACACACAGCCAGGTACCCACACACAGCCAGGTACCCACACACAGCCAGGTACCCACACACAGTCAGGTACCCACACACAGCCAGGTACCCACACATAGACAGGTACCCACACACAGCCAGGTACCCACACACAGCCAGGTACCCACACACAGCCAGGTACCAACACACAGCCAGGTACCCACACACAGTCAGGTACCCACACATAGACAGGTACCCACACACAGTCAGGTACCCACGCACAGCCAGGTACCCACACACAGCCAGGTACCCACACACAGTCAGGTACCCACACACAGTCAGGTACCCACACACAGTCAGGTACCCACACATAGACAGGTACCCACACACAGTCAGGTACCCACACACAGCCAGGTACCCACACACAGCCAGGTACCCACACACAGCCAGGTACCCACACACAGCTGATGGACTGGGGAGTGTTATCCGCTTGCTTTAATCGCGTGGTGTCGTTGTGAGGTTGCCTTCCAAGTATGGTCACCCATCCAAGTACTACCTGTCGGGATCCATTGTCGGATACTATGGCTCCTAATTATTTGAAGCTGTGCACTGTGTTGAGGGATTGGCCTTGGACTTTGATGTCCGTGTTGATGCCATTGGTGTTGTTGGTCATCATTTTGGCCTTCTCTGCACTTATTTCCATTCCATAGGTTCTGGAAGTGGCGTCAAGTTTCTGTACCAGCTGGTCAATTTCTTGTTCCTCTACAGCCAATGCAATCCATCAATGTCATTCGCAAAACGAAGGTTGGAGATTGATCTTCCCCCTATGCTGACTGTGCCTTCGTGTTCTGCAAGGGCATCTGACATGATGCACCCTAGGAAGATTTTGAAGGGTGTTGGAGAGGGTAGGCATCCTTGACGGACGATCTTGTTACAGATACATGTAATGGTGAAGTAGATGTCAACACCATGACCACTACCTTCAACTCAGCTGTGACAGATGCTGCCACTGAGATCCTTGGCAAGCACCGGCCAAAGAAGAAAGATTAAACACAAAAAGAACTCCTCAAAGGGAGCTGATGCCTACCGAAAAATCAGCAATGAAATCCGAAAAGGCATGCGCACAGCAAAGGAGTATTGAATAGGATATCAATGCCAGGAAGTAGAGAACAGTCTGATCAAGAACAACAGCAAGAAGGCCTTACAGACTGTGAAGCGACTGAGAAGTGTTTAAATAGCCAAAAGTCTCTATGATCGAATTCCCGTTTACAAAGCAAAACAGAATATAAACATCATTGTAAAATATTTATTTAAAAAAAAACAATACATAGAAAATGCCTACATTGATAAATAATAATATCATACAGGTAGGAAGCCCTTGTGACCATTTCGCAGAAAACCCTTCCAAAACTCCTCATTTGTGTATGAGGTCTGTTGGGTCACCTTGGGAATATTAAACGGTGCAAGGAGGCAGAAGAAGAGGGAGACAGGAAAAGAGGTGGGAGGACAACGCTCGAGAATGGACTGGCTTGACACTGAGCGAAGCCATCAGGGTTTCTGGAGACAAAGATGGTGTACGCTGGTTAAACGACCATCTGTTGTGCCCCAACCATTTTCGAGAAACGGGATAGGATAGGATAGAATAGAATAGGATAGGATAGCATAGGAGCCTACATTTACCTTCAAAGAGGGTTCCCGAGAGGATTATGCAATTTCGTACACTGACCTATCGGCCTATGCATTGGCTCAGCAGTTTGAATTATCCACTCCGTCATTATCAGCAAGGTCTGACGTTTTCAGCATCACCTTCAACCGCGTACGAAGCATACATCTCTTGTTGATAGGTTGTAGGCCTATTGTTTCCATAACCTCAGAAACGTCGACATCTTCATCACTGACCCTATTAGAAACTACGCCTACAACGTAGAAAAAGAAAGCGTTCTTCTTCCATGTTGGTAAAATGACGTCATTTAAGGCGAGTTTCTTGTCACGTGTCCCTTCTTGGCTGTAAAAGGAGGGGCACATCCATTGGTAATTGCTTTTGAAAGCCCAGATAAACATGGCGAGTTTGGGGCTCAATACCTAGGTCAGGAAACATTGTTGAGCCGTCCTTTCTTCTCTGTCATCTTTACTTATTGCACAAGTCAAAGTCAAGTGTAGAAGTTGTCCTGTAAGGACCTCTGAATCACACATAGTCTCTCTCTCTCTCTCTCTCTCTCTCTCTCTCTCTCTCTCTCTCTCTCTCTCTCTCTCTCTCTCTCTCTGCATATCTTGATACATTTTTTTATTAAGCCAGTTGATGGGCATAGACTGTATAATTATAAACTACCCCTCCCTCGCATTGATTTATACAAAAATAGCCTATCGTTTAATGGAGCTAGTGTATGGAACTCTCTCCCTCTGGAGTGTAAACATTGCGACACACTGTTTTCTTTCAAATGTAAAATATGTAGGCATCTGCAAAATTAATTATAAAAGTGATGTATAATAATATATATGACAACACAGTCATTCGTGTAATTATTAACCTATTTATTTATTCACTTTATTATTATTATTATTATTATTATTATTATTATTATTATTATTATTATTATTATTATTATTATTATTATTATTATTATTATTATTATTATTATTATTATTATTATTATTATTTATTTGCTGTGGAACTTGACTTGTCTTATTATTATTATTAGTATTTGTATTATTATTATTATTATTATTATTATTATTATTATTATTATTATTATTATTATTATTATTATTATTATTATTATTATTATTATTAATATTATTATTAATATTATTATTATTATTATTATTATTATTATTATTATTATTATTATTATTATTATTATTATAAGGGTGAAGGATATGGGGAAAAGGGTAGTTGCCTAAAATTGTTTAAAAATAATGATGAAGATGTTAGTGTGATTGTGTGTGCATGTGTGTTTGTGAGTGATGTGATTTCCAAGTTAAAGTTAAAGGTTAATTATTATTATTATGTTAATTTCTTAAGGGACAGATTGGAAGATTAGACTGTATCATTAGTCTAAAATCTTTATCCCTAATAAAAAAGTTTCAAAAAAAAAAAGTTTCTCTCTCTCTCTCTCTGCACTGTTCAGTTGTCATCAGTGGGTGAACAGCTTGTTTTCAATGATTACCTACCCTGCAATGGAGATCCCATGCAAGAGGGATGGTCCTGATTCGGCTCTTTGATATCGAAAATAGTTAGGCCAAAAATACAACATCGGTCAAAAGAATAAGAAAAAGAAGAAGAAGAAGAAGAAGAAGAAGAAGAAGAAGAAGAAGAAGAAGAAGAAGAAGAAGAAGAAGACGAAGAAGAAGATGATGATTAACAACTATTTTATACAGCGCAAATCCAGACTAAAAGTTTGCTGTAGATGCTGGCACACATTTACACAGCCATATATTGGCAAGGATAAACAATGTTGATCGAAAAAACCATCAAATACTACAAAGTGAGCAGTAAAAAACCATACACCAAGAATAAACAAAGTCATGATAAAATATGCATTGTCAAGCTAAAAAGGTAAGAAAGTCGTTCACAAACATGAAAACACACACACACGGTAAACACAACAACAACAACAACAACAACAACAACAAAGTACTGATAACTATGTTGACGTCAGAAACATCAAAGGTGGATCCATGCTTCTTGCTACATATCCCCCACCTCCACTGCAAGTTAACATTTCTTAGTTATTGATTCATAATTCATTGAGTTCCTATCTCTGGAAGACATACAGAGAAACTTCTCCAACACGCATTCCAAACAAACAGGCAAACATGACTAACCTTGCTATCGACGAATACAGATGCCTTTTCCACGGCTGGGGAACCAGTCTTACCGCAATGTCACCACACAGATGGCAGTTTGTATCATTGATATTTCTCCCTTTCAAACAAGACAGTGTCAACAGTGGAAAAACACTTCCTTCTGTAAATGGCACTGACTAACTAAACAAGCACACACACTAAACTCCACAAGGATGTTAAAGCCAAGTTGATGTTTGAAGTTAACCTAGACCTAACAAATATTGTACAGCAGTACTTATAGTGTTCAATTAACATCCGTCATTGAGTTTGCAGTGGATGCCGGTGGAAAGAGAGAGAGAGAGAAAGAGAGAGAGGGAGAGAGGGAGAGAGATGGAAAAGAGAGAATTATGCTAATAATAGTACCGTATGATTGACACTCCAAAAGAGAGTTCCATACGGATGCATCATAATACGAAGTACTTTGTAAAGATCAGTTCTGGAAATGGACCAGTCTTTAGTTATTTGGTCCATCGCTCATTGCTAGTTTTACAGAAAATATATTTAAATACCATAACACGAGGTGGCATGGTCACAGTGGTGAAGAAAGGGAAAATCCGATGGTATGGCCAGAGCATAGCAAAGACCATGCTGCAAGGCACAGTCCAGGGAGACAGGAGAACAGTGAGACAGAAAAAGAGGGGCTGGGGGTAGTAGAAGACAAAATTCAAAAATGGACCGGCGTGACAATGAGTGAAGCCATGAGGGCTGCTGATGACAGGCGTGACAATGAGTGAAGCCACGAGGGCTGCTGATGACAGGCGTGACAATGAGTGAAGCCATGAGGGCTGCTGATGACAGGCGTGACAATGAGTGAAGCCATGAGGGCTGCTGATGACAGGCGTGACAATGAGTGAAGCCATGAGGGCTGCTGATGACAGGCGTGACAATGAGTGAAGCCATGAGGGCTGCTGATGACAGAGTAAGATGGAGGACGCTGCTTAACGATCATCTGTGGTGCCACAACCAATTTCCAGTTATGGTTTAGGCTATGATAGTATTTAAATAAGCAGATGCTTCCTCATGTTCATTGTTAAATATCAACATATCAGGATTATGTAGATGGTAGTAATTATCAATAGTGGGTACACTGATAACAACAGTACAGGCAACTATCATTCCTATGGCTGTAAACCATAGTTTTAATACTTCCACGGTCTCTATGTTGACAGAAATAGACTATTTACAACTGTGTACATAAATGACAGAAAAGACATAAATAGAACAGCAAAAACCTATTCACAGCTATTTATATGCCCGGTTAGACCCAGGAAGAAAAACAGTATAAATATTTACAGCCATGTATACACTTAAGGATCAGACAGAGACAAAAGAGGAGAGAATGGCAGCGGGATACAAATCAGTCTGAATATTGCAGTTTGAAGAGGTGTGTTTTGAGGGCTTTTTTGAATGCTTGTGTTGATTGTATGTTGCGGA
Source organism: Oncomelania hupensis (assembly GCA_036898135.1). NCBI lineage: Eukaryota > Metazoa > Mollusca > Gastropoda > Littorinimorpha > Pomatiopsidae > Oncomelania > Oncomelania hupensis. Next base: position 59,182,334 of record CM072522.1, on the reverse strand, counting down.
TATGGGAGGGAAGGGAATTCCACTGCTTGGGTGCGGAGTAAGCGAATGCACGTTGGCCGTATGTCTTAGTGCGGGTGACATGAACCTTGAGTGTGCGTCAGCAGAAGATCTTAAAGTGCGTGAAGGGGAGTAGACAGACAGTAGATCAGCAAGGTAGGAAGGACAAGAATCTGTGAAGAAGTTGTGACAGAGAACAGAGAGTTTGTACTCTACGCGTGCTTGCACAGGAAGCCAATGAAGGGAATGTAGTAGAGGTGTGATGTGATCACGTTTGGTTGCTCGTAATACTAGTCACACCGGTTCAAGTGTTCTATAAACTGCGCTTCTAGGTTGGGGGTCTGTGCGAGCGCACTGTGCTATTCTTGGCTGGCATCATCATGCATGCAGCTAGCTAGCACTAGGCCTATATATTGCACTGCGATAAGACAAAGCCCGCGCAGGCTTGCAGGCGAAATTTCTCGCACACACGCCGGTCTGCTGCCATGTGTAAATTCTGAATGTGATATGTGGCAAGTGTGCATTTATTGATCGGGAATTTCTAATAGCAACGGTTATGGGGAGAAATTTGGTGAAGTTAAAACGCTAATGTTTCAACTATATTGTGGACTAGTTTCGTGGATTTTGTTGAGTTACTTAATTTTTTGTGATTTTTTTTCCTTTCATGCAGACAAAGGAAGAGACCCTGAGCGGGAAAAATTAGTAGAAAATCATAGCAAGTGCAAATTTTGTAGTCTGATAGTGTGATGTTGGCAATTGCTCAGGAATTTGTATTAACAAGAGTTTTGGGGATACATTTGGTGATGTTTGCCCGTTATTGTTTCAAGTATATTGTAGAGAAGTGTCGTGGATTTAGCTGAGTTACTTTTTTTTTGGTGAATTTATTTTTCCTTTCCTAGACTTGCAGTGATTGCAAAATACACTAAATTTCAAGTACTTTGACGAACTTGGATTATTTTGTGTTCAAGTTGGGATAGTCAAGGTATTAGTGACTCTGTGTGTGTGGTTTTTTGTTTGTGTGAAGAAACTTTAATATGTGTTTTTCAAGTTGACGTGATCTTTAAAAACTATTCGTTGCTGGGATTGTGTTTTTAGTGAGTTTTTGGACTGTGGTACGTCACTGGCAAATTGTGTGCAACAGGCGCCCAATTATTTCCATAATTATAGTAGCGTGTATACATTCGAACTTTTTAAACATATGATGGCCACTCTCTCGTTCCTTCTCAAGCGCAATGGATACCTGCACTATACAAAACTACATCTTCATCATCATCATAGTCACCACCATCATCACCACTATCATAATATATGAGTACTATTTATTTATTCACACAAAGAAGAAACGAGCAAAACACCTTCTCAGACACATTTTTTGTCTGTCTGTGTATTTGTTCGTATTTTTCTCACATGCACATAAAATGCTAATGCATGATCGATTTTGCTTATTAGTGGTCTTTGTCCTGCATGGGTCGTGAAATGATTGTAAACTTTGTATGTGTTTTGTTTTTAATAGGCCTAATCAGTATTTTTTTAATTTCTTTATCATCTTTGTAGCGTTTGTGAATTCCGCATTATTGTTTTTTATCCGTTTTCTTATTTATCCTACATGTAACGTTATGTGTTTATCATGTTCAAGCGTGCCTTGTATCATCCACAGGCTTGTTTTTTCTTCTTTAAAAAAAAAAAAGAAAACTGCATGTGTGCCTGCTTGCAATTGCAAGCAGGAGTTTACTTTTGTCTAGTTATTCGTCAAGGATTCTGAATTCATTTTGATTCCTATATAGTGGCTTGGGTATTATTTTTTCTGGCCTTTCCCTACTTTTTCCATCGTTTCTCCATATCCCTCTTTCTTCCTTTCTCTCCCTCTCTTCCTTCCGTTCCCTTCCTCTCCTTCCAACTTTCCTTCCCTCTCTTTCTTCCTTTCTCTCCCTTCATCTCTCTCCCTCTTTAATATTTTCTTCTCTTCCCATCTTTCTTCCTTTCTCTCCCTCTTTTTCTCCCTTTCTCACTCTCCCATCCACTTCTTTCTCTTTTCGTACTTGTAGCTAGCTAAGCCTCGCGCTCGGCATGCATGTGATAAAGTGATTTAGTTATCCTATATGCGCGTGCCTGTACTGTTCTTGGGAAAGGAGAGCACGTTATGCGGACATTTCCACAGCGAATATATTTATAGCTCGCAACCTAGAAGTGTTCTCCGAGCTGCTGTGTAGTCTAGCTGCTGAGTTCTGAACCTTTTGTAGTTTGTCAATGATGTGTTTTGGGGAGCCAGCGAGGAGAGAGATGCAATAGTCAAGACGAGAAAGGACGAGAGCGCAGACTAGGGTTTTGGTGGCAGTGACTGTAAGATAGTGGCGAAAGGAGCTGATTTGGCGGATGGCCGTGTATACATGCAGAGCGACAGACGTTGGAGATGTGGTTGTTGAGGGACACGTCATCGGAGAGAATGTAGCCGAGATTTCTCGCTGAGGATGAGAACTGAATGTTTGTTGCCCCTACTGTAAGCGATGTTGGGAGATACGAGAGTGAGGAGGAGGTGTTGTGCTTGCGAATGAGGAGGGCTTCGGTTTTATCGTCACTAAGCTTAAGTTTGTTGTCGCGTCACCCGAGCGGGATCCGCGACGTTCAGCTCAAAGAACGAGTGGAAGGATAGAAACTCAAATTAAAAAAAACTAACACAAAATGCCAGATGAACAATCACACACTTTTATTCAACAATGCCACACACACCCACAGGATATGGGATACTAAACCCCCCTCAACCCCTATCAAGACCCCCAACCCAGTATTTACTAAACAATTACCTCCCTTGTCTAACTGAAAACCCCAGAACTATACACAACAGAGTACCCACAACAGTATGCAACAACAATGACAATCAGTTAAATTTCAAATAACCACAATTCAACATTAAATCCACAATTAGAAAAATAAAATCTTGAAATTCAAACGTATGGAACTAGCTGGCTTACAGTTCAAAGTCAATGTTCGAAACCTAACTATCGATTAAATGAGCTCGGAGTAATACTGCAGTTAATTACTCAAGTAAGAAAGTAATTTACACTAGATATGTTTTTAGGTGTGTGAATACGAATCTATGTGTGTGGATGCGGTGTAGCTGAGATCCTGTAGCTGTTGGAACGTGTCGTCCGAAGCAATGGTAGGTCCGGCAGTGATGGAGGGTCACTCCCCAGCAGAGGCACCGACAACGTCGTATGCGACGCTGCACCATGCTGGTGTTGATTTATACGCTCCTGTGCTGAAGTAGACGCGACTTCCGGTCGTCGCTCTCTGTAATGCTGGCGATGTAGCTCCGAGACTGTCCCTCGACGTAGTCTTGCGGCAGCCACATAGTCCCACTTTGTTGTTCGCTCACGAAGGCAACTCTTCGGCAACTACACGCCCTTGCAGTCAACCCGAATCTATCGGGGATGTAGTCCTAGTATGTTGGCCCCTCCCGACGCAACTCCTTGGCGGCTACCCTCGATGACTGCCTCTCGTAACGTTGACTCGCTTGTTATAGCAGTTGAAACCTTGGCTATGACGTGGATCGCAGGCTTGGCCCCCCAAAATGTTACACTTGTTTGATGTTGGTGTTTTTCTATCAGTAGTTGATTCAGCCCCAATGCTGATATCCTGATAAAGTGTAACTCGGATTCGTTTATCCACACAGCCCGTTCAATCAGCAACAAGGCACGGAGTCGTCGTATGAAGTTTTCAAACTTTATTCAGCGTACATCAACAACTGCATTCAATCACCTTTTCACTTTCCTCTCTCTTTACAAAGAGCATCGAATATACAGTTTTTCTCTTCTCCAGAACACTTTCGAACGATCGAGCATGATGCAATTATAACCAATCACAAATAAATTCGTCATCACTGTCTTACGTCACACAACATTCTTTTCGGTCCAAGAATGTTCTCAAATATCTACACCTATAAAGAAGCTTCGATTGACAGTAAACAAGCAAATCTAGAGAATTCTCCAATAATATTGACTAACGAAAATTATCAACGTTATACAAAGCTTCTCCTAACAACAATGCAAACTCAAATCAAAGGTAAATACACTCTATTATTGAATACTTTGCAAAGCAAAACGATTAGATCTATCGTGCGCGTTTCAGACATACTATCCTTCGCGTTTCAACGTAACAACTTATTACAGGCATAATGTCTCTTTATAGTTTGTGACAACTGGTGACACCTCAAACTCCTAGCATACATGTTGTCTCCTTTACATTCAATGGTTAAATGTTACACATAATATTCATTGACAGCATTCAACATATTACATATATTGCACACCATTTTTTCCCCAGAATATGTTTGGGATACTATGTTTACAATATTATTCGAGCCAATATATGTAATTGCTGTCAAGAGTTAGTTGTTTATAGGGTCCAGCAGACTGCAAAGTGCCGAGTCAACTTGGCTGAAAGAGGCTGTCCAGAGTTTTAGGCATTTAGACTTATTTTACCTTGAGAAAAACTTTCAAAATGAACTGGAAAGCTTGGTTTTATCTGACGACTCATTGTGTTGTTTTTATCTTCTTTTCTGCTTTCAGCTTATGTTACTGTAAGCTTCTTCAAGTACTCAATTTAAATAAAAGCATTATTGCACAGCCGCTAATTGTCATTTCTGTATGTACCAACTGTGATTCACCAAACTGACAACATGAATAAAAGCACTAGATATTACACATATGTCACGTACATTGTCACTTCAATATGTATCAACATGTGTTACTTCAAATGGTCAGCCACAAAGAAGGAATTAATACAAATCACAAACATGATTTTTCTCTTCTGAACATGTAAGTGTATGTCTCTTCAACTTCCAAGCTGAAAGAAAAGAATTTCTTACAAACGTCAAACACATGAATTTGTGTGTCCAGAATGTGTCAACTTGTGTTTCTTCAAATTCCTAACCAAAGTGAAAGCTTTATTACAAGTCTCACACACATGATTCTTTTCTCTTGTATGTATAAGCTTATGTTCCTTCAGATGTCCAGCCCAAGTGAAAGCTTTGTTATAAAGATCACACATATGATTCTTCTCTCCTGTATGGATAAGCTTATGTACCTTCAAATTGAAGGCAAGATTGAAAGCTTTATTACAAACATCACACACATGATTTTTCTCTCCTGTATGCATAAGCTTATGTACCTTCAAACTGCCAGCCTCAGTGAAAGCTTTATTACAAACATCACACACATGATTCTTCTCTCCTTTATGTATAAGCTTATGTTTCTTCAAATCTTTAGCCAGAGTGAAAGCTTTATTACAAACATCACACACATGATTCTTCTCTCCTGTATGTATAAACTTATGTTCCGTCAAACTGCCAGCCTCAGTGAAAGCTTTATTACAAACATCACACACATGATTCTTCTCCCCTGTATGTATAAGCTTATGTTTCTTCAAATCACCAGCCCGAACGAAAGCTTTATTACAAACATCACACACATGATTCTTCTCCCCTGTATGTATAAGCTTATGTTTCTTCAAATCACCAGCCCGAATGAAAGCTTTATTACAAACATCACAAACATGATTCTTCTCTCCTGTATGTAGAAGAATATGTACCTTCAAATCACTAGCCCGAGTGAAAGCTTTATTACAAACATTACACAAATGATTCTTCTCTCCTGTATGTATAAGCTTATGCACCTTTAAACTACGAGCCCGAGTGAAAGCTTTATTACAAACATCACACACGTGACTCTTTTGTTCTCTGGTCTTCTGTTGCTGCTCTGTCTTTGTTCTACACTCCTGATCTGCGAGACTTACTTCACTGTGGGGAGTGACTGAGGCAGAAGAGAACTTGACCGATAATGACTGTGGTGTTGAGATGACAGCAGGCAGTTGTGTAGCACATGCAGTTGGAATCTGAAAAAGAAAACCAAGATTTATGATAAACCCTAACATTAAAGTGTTGACACACCACATGTTTGAGTGATAGATGTGTTTGTTGTGTGTGCCACATTTTTGAGTGATAGATGTGTTTGTTGTGTGTGCCACATGTTTGAGTGATAGATGTGTTTGTTGTGTGTGCCACACATTGGAGTGATAGATGTGTTTGTTGTGTGTGCCACATTTTTGAGTGATAGATGTGTTTGTTGTGTGTACCACATGTTGGAGTGATAGATGTGTTTGTAGTGTGTGCCACATGTTTGAGTGATAGATGTGTTCGTTGTGTTTGCCACATGTTTGAGGGATAGATGTGTTTGTTGTGCGTGCCAGACTGGGTGAAACATGTCAGTGTGTATGCTGGTACAGATCGCCACGCTGATCGGTGATTTGGAAAACAGTGCCTACAGCGGTACCTCAGGTTACAAACCAAGTCCTGGAAATATTCATAACTCGAGACATTGAAATCAATGAAACAGAGAAAATCCGTTTCAACATGAAAGAATCGTTCTTTTTTATTTACTCGTACATCCGATCATTTACCTAACAAAAAACGCAAAGAATATGTGTACTTGTATTACATCGGGGAGAAAGAATGTGTGTACTTGTATTACATACGGAGAAAGAATACATGTACTTGTATTACATATATGGACAAAGAATATGTGTACTTGTATTACATACAGAGAAAGAAAACAACCAAATAAATTAAATGTAACATAAAAAAAAGATTTCGTCTATCTTTCTTACCAAGAAAACGATCATGGAAATGTTGTCACTTTCTTTGCTATTGTGAATCATTAGTTTCAAGAGTTTCTTGTGGCTGTTTCTTGACAGCCCACTGGGAATGTTTCTGCACCAAGAAACTATCAAGGGAAATTTATTCTTCGTAACCCACTGTTCCTTACGTGATACAATGCTTTTTAAAAGTTGTTGTTCGTAACCCGAACTGTTCGTGACCTGAGGTGTTCGTAACCAAATGTATCGCTGTATATAGCATCCATTATTGTTATTATTATTGTTATTATTAGTATAATTATTATTATTTTTAATTATTGGATTACTGTACCACATAGCTGTATGTAGCTGTATGAAAGATTTGTACAAGAGAGGTCAAGTTCTATTATTACCTCAGACTCCATTGGAGGTATTTCTATGTATTTCTCTGTCTTCACCCACACCATCTTTGTTTCCAATGGGTCAGTGCATTCTGTAACAAAGAAATCAGCAAATGTATCAAGGGTAATAGCAGTAGTACAATTGGTTAGGACTGTGGTTTTCTATGTCAAAGTTCGAGAGTTCAAACCTTGAAAAGGATGAATTTCTATGACTTTTAAGGTCACCTAGTGTTTTCTCCTGGTAGTTTGGTTTCCGTCCTCCCTTCAATAATGGTGTCCCATTTAATAATAAGGCACCTTTTAGAATCCATGTATTTATTTACTTTTAAAATGTAGCGGAAAGGGAGGTGACTGGTTCAGGCTTGGGCGAGAGGTTGTCTACCTTGCATTTATTGGGTAGACTAGCCTTGGGTCAATCTGAATCTAGGATAGGATAGGATAGCCTTGGGTGGTTTGTGCTTTGCAGAATCCTTTGGTGTGGCCATTGGGTTATGCGCGACAAGGCGACACAACATTTATTCTCCCCGGCTGACCATTAGACTTCTGCTTTTGGTGGTGAGCGGGACTACATTGTCAGCATGTATTTTATGCACATCGGTGGCAGCGACTTTGCAGCGAAGTGTCGATGCACTAATAGCCGGCAACCCGGTTTACTACCAACCATGCTTGACCACCTTGCAAGGCAAATATTTTTATGACCTTCTTATGAGGGAAAAAATGAAAATAACTGCTGGGGCTGGGCTGTGTTCTTAAGGTTGTGGCCAAGAGGTGGGGGGGGGGTAAAAAACTCAGCTCAGCTACAAGTGGTGCAAAGGAACGGAAAAAGGATGATGCTGGACTGTGGTAACTGCTGAAGGCAGTTTTTCACTGTTAAGTCAGTGAATGTAGACTGACTGGGAGTAGTCAGTGTCAGTTCCAGACATACCTGTTGCGAACTGGGAAACCATGAGGACAGGGTTCGATATGAGCTGTGGGATCTGTGGCGAAATGGGAGGCGACTGGTTCAAACTTTGGAGAGAAGTTGTCTACCTTACATTATTTGGGTAGACTAGTCTTGGGTGGCTCCTGCTGTGCAGAATCCATTGGTGTGGCCATTGGATTATGCAGGACAAGGCGACACGACATTTGTTCTCCCCTGCTGACCATTCATCTTCTGCTTTTGGTGATGAGCGGGACTACACTGTCGGCATGTATTTTAATGCAGGTCGGTGGAAGCATATTGTGTAAAGTATCGTGGCACTAGTAGCCGGCAGCCCAGTTTGCTACCACCACACTTCACTGCCTTGCAGGGCAAATATTTCTATGTCCCTCTTATGAGTGATAAATGGAAAATAACAGCTCACGTTGGGCTGTGTTCTCAAGGTGGTGACTGAGAGACTGGAGTCAAATACTCCACTCGGCTACATAATCATAAAACAAAAGAGCAGTTTTTAATCAATCAAGCCTGAATAACTATGGGGTTCACACCACAAAAAAGTTCCACCCATAAGAAATGCTCCTGTCACTAGTAGAACTGAACCCTTGTTCATTGGAACACATGCATGTAACACAGATCAGAGCCTGTTCTATACTTTAGGTCCAGAAAGTTGAAACTGTACAGCAGCTAAGCTACAATCACAATATAGATAACAGCATCACAATTATTGCTAAATATTAAACAAACTAGTATACTTACTGCATTCCTGTGTATAACTGTCAGGGTCTGTCTTCACTGTACACAGTTTTGAGTCAAGGAGTTCCTAAAATCAATAATGAGAATATATTACTTTACAACAACTATCAGTACATTTGGATTACTGTATCACACAGTTCATGTGCTGAAGATTTGTATAAGAGACATCAAGCTCCATTATTACCTCAGGCCCCACTGGATGTACATCAATATACGTCTCTGACTTCACCCACACTGTCTTCGTGTCCAATGGCCCACTGCTTTCTGTAACAAAGAAATCAGCAAACACATCAGGGGTGAGTGCTACATTGGATGATAAAACTGAACAGTTGTGGTAACTCACATCCATATTCCTGTGTGGATTACACCAACTTGTAATCACTAAAACGTTCACTTCAATGAAAAATGTTCTTGAAACTTCTAAAATTAAACATTGGTTCACTGGCCCAAAAGGTAAGTTATTTAGCTCACAACCTGTAATATACTTTTAAAGAGATATCTAGAGAAGCAAAACTGAAAAGCATTTCAGCTACAATCACAATATTTTTTTTTTAAACATAACAAGCATTACTATCAGGGCTCCCAACTATGACATTGGGCAAAATCACACCTTAGTCCTTCAAAATTACACTGAACACGCATGAGAAGTACGTCTTAAATGTTACAATTGGCGCTAAAAACACACCTGAAAAAAACAGTTTACAGAGTAAAAAGATCGTGAACGCATAAGCGTTTCTAAACTTAACATGGCCATGCGACTGACAAATTAGCTTGATGTTCATTGGTTTATCTTTTGCACTATCAACCAATCACAAAGTTCCTAAATCATCTCACTACGCTTGGGAAGTGACATCATAGTTTGATGTTACGTAGATTTTGAATGCATTGTATGCCATGGTTACTTCCCTTGTTTCACTATGAAGTCATCAATCATGGCGTTTTTCCATCGGCTATTTTCCCACTCCTTAATATAATAATAATAATAATAATAACGGATTTTTATATAGCGGGTACTCCAGCCTATGACCAGACTCACCACGCTTTACATAGTCATAACATATAAATACATGCACTCGATGAAACATCACTATTGCTACAATACACCAAAAGACGGGACAGTAAAGGTACAGACTATTTACAGTTATGTACATAAATTACAAAAAAGACAAAAATATACTATTTACAACTATGTACACAAATGACAAAAAAGACAGAAAGTAGAATAGCGGATCAGACATAGACAAGAGATGAGAGAATGGCAGCAGGACACAAATCAGTCTGAATAATGCAGTTTGAAGAGGTGGGTTTTGAGGGCCTTTTTGAATGCTTGTGTTGATTGTATGTTGCGGATATGGGAGGGAAGGGAATTCCACTGCTTAGGTGCGGAGTAGGCGAATGCACGTTGGCCGTATGTCTTAGTGCGGGTGACGGGAACCTTGAGTGTGCGAGTGTCAGCAGATGATCTTAAAGTGCGTGAAGGGGCGTAGACAGACAGTAGATCAGCAAGGTAGGAAGGACAAGAATCTGTGAAGAAGTTGTGACAGAGAACAGAGAGTTTGTAATCTATGCGTGCTTGCACAGGAAGCCAGTGAAGGGAATGTAGCAGAGGTGTGATGTGATCACGTTTCTTTGCTCGGAATACTAGTCTAGCTGCTGAGTTCTGAACCTTTTGTAGTTTGTCAATGATGTGTTTCGGGGAGCCAGCAAGGAGAGAGTTGCAATAGTCAAGACGAGAGAGGACGAGAGCGCAGACTAGGGTTTTGGTGGCCGGGACTGTAAGATAGTGGCGAAAGGAGCTGATTTGGCGTATGGCCGTGTATGCAGAGCGACAGACGTTGGAGATGTGGTTGTTGAGGGACAGGTCATCGGATAGAATGTAGCCGAGATTTCTTGCAGAGGATGAGAACTGAGTGTTTGTTGTCCCTACTGTAAGCGATGTTGGGAGAGGCGAGAGTGAGGAGGAGGTGTTGTGCTTGTGAATGAGGAGGGCTTCGGTTTTATCGTCATTAAGCTTAAGCTTGTTGAGTGTCATCCATGATTTAATGTCTGTGATGCAGTTCTCCAAGGTCTGAACAGTGGAATTAATGAGAGAGGGGGCGGTGGATTTATACAGTTGTGTGTCGTCTGCAAATGACTGACTCTCAACAGCATGCTTTCTAAGCAGGAGAAGCAGTGGCTTGGTGTACAGAGTGAATAACACCGGCCCTAAAACGGAACCCTGAGGCACGCCGCACACCAAGTCTGCTGTGCTGGAGAAACAGCCATCGACAGTGACTGCTTGTGATCTGTCAGAAAGATATGAGTGGAACCAAGCCAGGACCGAGCCAGAGATTCCAAAATAGTGTTGAAGAGTGTTAAAGAGAATGTGATGGTCGACTGTGTCAAAGGCGGCTGAGAGGTCTAATAAGGTGAGAACGGAGACGTTGCCATTATCTAAGGCGAGCAACAGATCATTGGTTACCTTTAGGAGGGCTGTCTCAGTGCTGTGGAATGGTCGGTAGGCAGACTGGTTGGGGCAAAGTAAAGCGTTATCATATAGGTAGGCAAACAGTTGTTTGAGAACAATTTTTTCTATGACTTTGGACAGGAAGGAGAGGTTTGAAACAGGTCTATAGTTCTTTAGATTATTTTTGTCTAAACTTGGCTTTTTAAGGAGGGGTTTGATGACAGCCGCTTTGAGCACAGACGGAACAACACCAGAGAACAGACTCTCGTTGATAATGTGGGTAATGGTCGGGAGTAGAGGGTCAAGATTCTCTATCAACATGGGGGTAGGAATGGGGTCGAGAGAGCAAGATGTTGGTTTTGAGCTTAAGATGACTTTCTTGACCTCTTGCTCTGTTACTGGTTGAAAAACTTCCATCTTTGCGGTGGTGAGGGAGGGTGAGAATGGGTTAGTGAGTGGGATCTCATGGCTATCAAGAGCGGCCCTTATGTCAGCAACTTTCTGTGTGAAATAGTTACAAAATACATCTGGGAGCTGACATGCTGGATGTGTGGATGGGAGTGATGTTGCATTGCTCTTACCCCTTAGCTGATTGCAAATGTCAAACAACTGTTTACAAGTTTCACTGCTGCTAATTCTGTCGCTAAAGTACCGGGTTTTGGCAGTCTGGACTATTTTAGTGACCCGTTTTTTTGCAGCGGTGAAAATCTGCTTGCTGACTTCTAAACCGGATTTGAGCCACTTTTTCTCAGCTTTGCGTCGGTGTTTCTTCGCCTCAGAGAGCTCGTCCGTGATAGACTCGTACCAGGGTGCTGAGCGAGTTGCCTTGACCTTCTTCTGGGCCACGGGAGCGTGCCGATCGAGCACCGCCTGAAGTGTACTATTCAGCTGATCCACAGTGGGGCACAGTTCTGGGGTCACTTTAGCGGTAAGGTCTTGCTTGAAAGCATCCCTATCCATGGTGCGCAGGCTGCGAGCCTTCCTGAACATGGGGGGAGGAGGGGGGGCTGCGACGCTTAGTTCGCACATGACACAGAAATGGTCAGATGTTAATTCCTGGGTGACTGAAGTTGATCTAACAACATTATCTTGAGGCCTATGCATAACCCAATCTATGATGTGACCACGGCTGTGTGTGGGTTCTGTGACTGACTGAGAAAGACTAAACTGATCTAAAAGTTCAATCATCTTTGCGGTGGAAGGTTGCTGGGGTTGGTCAAAGTGAAAGTTAATGTCTCCTAAAACTATGTATGTTCCTGACAGTGTGTTGCAATAATCAAGCAGGACTGGAAATTCTTGGTGGAAAATTGCATCAGTTAATTTATTTTTCTTGCTTGGAAAGGTGCGATATATGCATATGAAGTGAATGTTCTGCTGTGGAACGGACAGGCTAAGTTGAACAACTTCAAAGGACGAGTGGGTGAAAGCAAAGTCTGTAATGAAGCCAAGGTGACGGGACAGACTGTTTCTGTAAATGATAGCAAGGCCACCTCCGCGATTTGAGCGAGGCAGCGAGCATACAGAGTAGTCAGAAGGGGTTAAATCAGAGCATTTACCCTCGTCGCCAGTCTGCCGAAACCAGGTTTCCTGGATGAACATTATGTCAGTCTGCTTGTGTGAGATGAAATCTTGCAAAGCGGTACGTTTTTGAATGGGACCTAGCGATTGAGCATTGAATGATGCAATGCGTAGGCCTAGAGGGCTATGGCTATCGAGGTGTGAAGATAGGGGTTGGGGGGAGAGGTTGATGTGAATGAGATTGTCTGTGTTACAGCGATGGGTCTCAGGCCTAGTGGTACTCTGTTGGTGTGATGCAACATGAAGCATGGGGTCAGCGTTGGAAAGCGTAGGCGATGATCTGTGTGTAAGGACAACAGGGATAGACGAGATGTTTTGTTTGCGTTTGCCTCCACGACTAGTCCGTTTTCTGGGCAAATGACGGCCGATCGAGAACTCTTTTAATCGGAACACAAGGTCGGGAGCGAGCTTCGTGCGTGTAGACTTCAATGACAGTAGCTTATCGCGTGTGTAGCTTGTGGATGGGATGCCGGAACAAGATGGCGGACTACGTGAGTGCAAGAAAGCACTGTGAACGAAGCGAAAAACAGATAGAGTAACCAAACGAACATAAAAAGAGAAGCAAAGCAACGCTACACTTACTTGAGGATCCATGAGACAACAATTACACAATACAAAACTCACAACAAAACACTGTAAACACCGCAAAATCACAAAATTCAACAGAGCTCGTGTTGGTACAACCTGTCGGCGTCAACCGGAAACTCTATGCTTCCTCATCCAGTGCAAGGAGGTAGAAGAAGAGGGAGACTAAAAAAGTGGTGGGAGGACAACATTCAAGAATGGACTGGCTTGACATTGAGCGAAGCCATCAGGGTTGCTGAGGACAAAGAAAGATGGCGTACGCTGGTTAAACGATCATCTGTGATGCACCAACGATCTCAGAGTTATGGGATAGGACAGGAAGGATAAAATGCTTAACAAGGAGAGAAAAAAATCCTTAAAATTCAAAAATGAAAGTGATTCCACTCTCCTTAGATTCACTACAAAATGGGAGCCCTGAATATAGTACGCTAATATACTTACCATATCCCTCAGTGTCACAGTCAGGTTCTGTCTTCACTTTACACAACAATGGGATATGTGGTTCCATCATGTCACTGTAAAGTGCTGTCTTGCATTCTGATTCTTGCTTTATGTTGAAGTCACTACCAGTCATATTAGAGGTACCTCTGACAATCTGTTCACCGCTGCTGTGAGAAACATGATGGCTTTGTCTTCCTGCAATTTCTAAACAAAACAACAGCTTTCAAGTTTCATGTGAATAGTTCCTGACAGCAAGCACAATAAACTGAAAATCCATCACATAAGTACATATATCTTTTTCCTCTTACCCCAAAATTACAGGTGACACAGTAAATAAGTCTCCAAAGGCAAATCAAGGATGAACAAAGAACTGCTCTATTTCACGATTTCCAATTAAAACAAATCATGCAGAAACAACGTTGCCATAGTTAAGATCAGCACCCAGCATTCACTGCAGAGTCCACACAAAAGGTCAGGAAAAAAACCACACTATTTTGTTGATGTTAGGGTGGGTGTGCTAAACCTGACACTTATTCTAATCCTTTTCTTTGATGACATTTTACAAAGGGCGCTGATGTTAACATTTGCCACCACTTTGTGGCATCTCCAAAGAAAAAAATACATTGTGGTAAAAAATTTTTTGAACAACGACAAAACAAATGATGAGACATCCAATTCACATGACAGTAATAGAAGAATGACAGAGCTTTCATTTTGACTGGCGTGGAAATGATATTTTTGTGTACATTTAGATACAACGATCGATGTGAATCTTAACTGTCCTGTACTGGCTGTAGTTGCAAAATGTCAGTTTCCATGACCATGTTCAGTGATGAGTGTTTCATTATCATATCATATCATATCATATCATATCATATCATATCATATCATATCATATCATATCATATCATAGCTATCAGCCTTTATTGCCTGCTCTAGGTCACTTGCGGGGGTTTTATGTGCTTTTACCCCCGCACTACAAATATGGATGCTCGCACTTATTACCATTAATAAATGTCTAAGTCTGTTTTGTACACCTTAGATTTCCAAAAACTATCAAAACCTACTCTTAAATGAGTTTACTGTTCCTGCTGTCACAACAAATTGCGGTAAATTATTCCATGCATTTATTATTCTATTAGTAAAGAAACAACTATATTTAGAGGTAGTAACATTTTGTTTATCTAATTTTAGTGAGTGTCCTCTTGTGTTAGTCAAAACACTTTTATAAAACAATGTTTTAGTAGTATTAACATCATATATTCCATAGACAATTTTGTATGTTTCGATCATGTCACCTCGTAATCTCCTGAATTCCAGACTTGGCAGTTTTATGGTTTCTAATCTATGTTCATAGCTTAAATGTCTTGTCTTGTCTTTCCTTGAGCGCCCACAATCATAATGTTGATCTCGTGGCACTAAATGGGTGTAAGCACATGCGCGAGGCCGAATCGCAAGTAGATAAAGTTCATAGTCCCTAGACAGTCCAGATCAATTAGGTATTCCCACCACATTATATACAGCTAGTGCAGTACAGTTTTATACAGATATAACTCGTAGGGAGTAGACAATACGGGGGATGTGAGGGGTAGTGGGACGAAGTAGGATGTTGGAGTTTGAGGTGGTGGTGGTGGTGGTTGGGGTGGGTAGTGGTCTGGAGTACTAGTGTGGCCTGGAAGAGGCCCTGGACACGAATGTGTCCAACGTCTTGGCCTCAACCACGTTCTGGGGGAGTGAATTCCAATCCTTCACAGTTCTTGGAGTGAAGGAGCTTGATCTGTACTGAGTACGGCAGTTGAGCAGGCTGTACTGCTGGTCGTGACCTCGTCGCTGTCGGCTTGGTAGAGGAACCAACTTGCCTTTGATGATAGGGCAGTGTACCATGCTGTGGTGAATCTTAAACAGCATGGAAAGGCGAGCGGTCTGTCTTCGCTGCTCCAGCGACGGCCATCCTAGGGCGTCCAGCATTTGGCTGACACTGGACGTATTGTGGTAGCGGTTCAAGACAAACCGCGCGGCACGGCGCTGGACAGCTTCCAGCCTGTCGATGGACTTCTGCGTGTGTGGGTCCCATACTGAAGACGCGTACTCCAGTACAGGCCTCACAAAGGCCTTGTATGCTCTCTCCTTGATGTTACTGGAGCTGATTTTCAGGTTTCTACGCAGGAACCCAAGGGTCCTGCTGGCCTTGCTGATGATGGTGTCGATATGCTCCTCCCAGCTCACGTCCCGCCTGATGGTGACCCCCAGGTACTTTGCCGAGGCAACGGTCTCTAGGGTGTGGCCGTGCAGCTGATAGGATGAGGCCAGGGGGTGTCGGCTTCTGGTGACTGGTAGTGTGCAGCATTTGGCAGGGTGGAACTCCATGTCCCAGCTCTTCTCCCACAGCTCGAGGCGTTGGAGGTCTTGCTGTAGCTGGGCCTGGTCTGTGCCACTCGTTACAACCCTGTAGACTGCTGTGTCATCCGCAAATAGTCTTGTTAGTGCGGACAACATCTCCGGAAGGTCATTAATATACGCCAGGAACAGACATGGGCCAAGGACTGACCCTTGGGGCACGCCCGACTGCACCGGGATGAAGGAGGAGCGACAGCCGTTGACAACGACTCAACCCAACAATTTTCTTGGTAAATCGTTTTTGAACACCTTCTACTGCCGTATTATGTTTTTTTAAACATGTGCTCCATACAGAATTTCCATACTCCAATACAGGTCTTACCAGTGACTTAAAAAGTGGAACCATAATTTCTTTTTCGGAGCCAACTCACCTTGCGCATGCCACGCTTGCAATCTCATCCAGTCTACCACTGGTTCCTCAGCAATGTCAATCTCCAGCTTCACCTCAGACAGCAATGGACTTTCTTCGTCCTCCATAACAGAGCAATGCAAGCACTCAACGTTGCAAAACAACTGCACAACCTCAACTTCAACAGGGGAAGTAATACCGACAGTTTGCTAAGGAAAACTCTCCTTACCGTCATAAATTTATTCGCTAACGTTTTAGTAGATAGACACCTCGCGCAAAAGAAGTTTTTTTTTTTAAATTTATTATAAATATAATAATGATTACCTTTCAAAAATTCTGTATACCAAAGGTGAATAGAACAAGAGTTATTTATACATTATTCAAAGAATTAATTCGGGATAGGAGGAAAATCACAAAGCCAAATTGTCATTTACTAAATTAGTTTCGAATGTCTCTAAAGATTAACTACAATTTTGAACACTTGTGTTTTTGTTTTGGTAAGACTTTTACATTTATGTTACATTTTTTAAGATTGTACTTTTTTTTGCTTCTTTTGTTTGTTTGCTAATGCATGTTTATAAAGTTGTTCCTGTAACCTCTAATGTCTTTGTCTTTCCTTGAGCGCCCACAATCATAATGTTGATCTCGTGGCACTTAATGGGTGTACGCACATGCGCGAGGCCGAATCGCAAGCAGATAAAGTTCATAGTCCCTGGACAGTCCAGATCAATTAGGTAATCCCACCACATTAATACCATACTGTTTGGGTCGCCATCACTGGGAGGGGGGGGGGGGGATGTAGGAAGAGTGAGGCTCTGACCTGAATAACTCGTAGGGAGTAGATAATACGGGGGATGTGAGGGGTAGTGGGACGAAGTAGGATGTTGGAGATTGAGGTTGTGGTGGTGGGGGGGGGGGGGGCTAGTGGTCTGGAGTACTAGTGTGGCCTGGAAGAGGCCCTGGACACGAATGTGTCCAACGTCTTGGCCTCAACCACGTACTGGGGGGAGTGAATTCCAATCCTTCACAGTTCTTGGAGTGAAGGAGCTTGATCTGTACTGAGTACGGCAGTTGAGCAGGCTGTGCTGCTGGTCGTGACCTCGTCGCTGTCGGCTTGGTAGAGGAACCAACTTGCCTTTGATGATAGGGCAGTATACCATGCTGTGGTGAATCTTAAACAGCATGGCTAGGCGAGCGGTCTGTCTTCGCTGCTCCAGCGACGGCCATCCTAGGGCGTCCAGCATTTGGCTGACACTGGACGTATTGTGGTAGCGGTTCAAGACAAACCGCGCGGCACGGCGCTGGACAGCTTCCAGCCTGTCGATGGACTTCTGCGTGCGTGGGTCCCATACTGAAGACGCGTACTCCAGTACAGGCCTCACAAAGGCCTTGTATGCTCTCTCCTTGATGTTACTGGAGCTGATTTTCAGGTTTCTACGCAGGAACCCAAGGGTCCTGCTGGCCTTGCTGATGATGGTGTCGATATGCTCCTCCTAGCTCACGTCCCGCCTGATGGTGACCCCCAGGTACTTTGCCGAGGCAACGGTCTCTAGGGTGTGGCCGTGCAGCTGATAGGATGAGGCCAGGGGATGTCGGCTTCTGGTGACTGGTAGTGTGCAGCACTTGGCAGGGTGGAACTCCATGTCCCAGCTCTTCTCCCACAGCTCGAGGCGTTGGAGGTCTTGCTGTAGCTGGGCCTGGTCTGTGCCACTCGTTACAACCCTGTAGACTGCTGTGTCGTCCGCAAATAGTCTTGTTAGTGCGGACAGCATCTCCGGTAGGTCATTAATGTACGCCAGGAACAGGCATGGGCCAAGGACTGATCCTTGGAGCACGCCCTACTGCACCGGGATGAAGGAGGAGCGACAGCCGTTGACAACGACTGCCTGTCGTCTGTCTCTGAGGAATGCGGAGATCCAGGCGAGGATGGGGCCCTGAACACCATAGCATCGGAGCTTGTGGAGGAGCAGACTGTGATTCACCCGGTCGCCTTGGCGAAGTCCATGATGATGACGTCAGTCTGCTCGCCTCTCTCAGTACTGCAGGTCAGTTCCTCCGCGAACTCCAGGAGTTGCGTCTCGCAGGATCTGCCCCGGCGAAAGCCATGTTGATTGTCATTCAGGACGTGATGGGTGTCGAAGTGGCTCATCACCGCACTGACCACGATGTGCTCCAGGAGCTTGCAGGATACGCATGTGAGGGAGATCGGCCGGTAGTTGGCAGGGTTGTACTGCTCTCCCTTCTTGAAAATGGGGGTCACATGCGCGTCCCTCCAATTGCTTGGAACTGAGCCCAAGGATACGGACGACTGGAAGATGGTGGTCAACGCTGGGGCGAGCTCGTTCGACAGCTCCTTGAGGATACGAGGGCTGATGCCGTCTGGACCCATTGCCTTGTAGGGGTTCAGATTCGCAAGGAGTTTCTGAACTCCATGCTGGTGATGGTGAGGTTGGGGATGGTGGAAGCCAAGGTCGCTCATGCTGGTCTTCTGCAGGAATTCTGCCTCTGTGTAGCATGCTCCCTCACTGAAGACAGACTGGAAATGAGCGTTCAGCAATTCCGCTTGTTCTGCTGGCTCTGAGGTCAGCTGCCCATCCCTCTTAAGAGGAGCGACGCCGATGTTGGAAGACTTCTGGTTTTTAATGTACGTCCAGAATCGCTTGTTCCTTCCTGCCTGGGATGGGTCGCTGTTGTCTTCATCCTCGAATGTGCTGTTCAGGTAGGTCCAATAGCTCCTGCGTAGCTGGTGCTGGATGGTGCGCTTTAAGCTCTTCACATCATTCTTCAGTTCGTTCATTTCCTTTCATTCCTTCTTTATTCTATCAGCGACATTTTCATTTAAAAACAAGAACACAATGCTCAGTTTTGCATTTTTATAAACATTTTAATTCTTTATTTACAGAGTATTCTTTTAGCTGTTAGAAACATGCAATATCAAGGCCTGTACACAACAACAAAGTGCTCTATTACATAGCCTGTACACAATAAAGATCTGTATAACACAGCCTGTACACAACAAAGTACTGTATTACACAGCCTGTACACATCAACAAAGTGCTGTATTACACAGCCTGTACACAACAACAAAGTGCTGTATTACACAGCCTGTACACAACCAAAAAGTGCTGTATTACACAGCCTGTACACAACCAAAAAGTGCTGTATTACACAGCCTGTACACAACCAAAAAGTGCTGTATTACACAGCCTGTACCTAACCAAAAAGTGCTGTATTACACAGCCTGTACACAACAACACAGTGCTGTATTACACAGCCTGTACATAAAACCAAATCTGCACTGTGACCACTCTCTTGTGTGTTGAACTGTATATAAAGTACAATATTACATTGGCATACATTAGTACCTTTAAACTAAAAATAAATGCACTCAACAGACATCATAGTCAGCCATACACTGCATCATAATGCCATATTTATATAGTATAATTTCAAAATAATACAAACTGTCTTGTCATGTACCATCAAACCTAAAACGAAAGCTAACAGCAGGGTTAGTTAGTTAGTTATTCATTGCTTACAGGTCCAGCGGACTGCAAAGAGCTCAGGACCACAAAATCAAGACCACAACTTCGCTAAAAGAGGTCTCACCCCTGATCCACATAAAAGATCTGCCCAAACAAACCTAGTGGTAACACTGAAGGCACTCCACCAGCCGGTCACTTTACACTAAGAAATCCCGCGCAGGGGATGCTGAGGCTATACACTAAGTTACCGAACCCCCGTTTACAAAAACAAAATAGAATACAAACATCAATATAAATTATCAACAAAACACATACATATAAAATACCTACACTGCCAAATAATAACATCATAGGTAGCCCCAGTGACCATTTGGCAGAAAGCATCCAATATTCCCAAGCTGATCCAACAGACCTCACACACAAATGAGGAGTTTTGTACCGGAAGAGTTTTCAACAAAAAAGGTAGGTGACTGCTCTAGCAATGAAGAAGATAGTATAGTAGATTGATGGAATAGAATAGAAATGAGAAAGAACAAAGGAGAAAGACAGCGACAGTGGAAATTTAAAGCACTAAATTTCCAGAAAGTGGGGATATTAATTATACTGAAACCCCTGACACCCCAAAGGGGGAAACAGCAGGGTGACTCTTGGTTGTCTCCTTTACAATCAATTGTTACACATCATATAACTGGCATCACAAAGGTGGTTACAAACATCCTATGCCATACAACAGTGAAATTCCAGGGGTCACACATATAGCATATACAGTATTATATTTTCTTCCCCGCATTTCTCAATCTATGCTTCTTCAAGTACTCAAATAGAGTAAACAGTTATCACATGCATAAGCTGTCTTCATGGTATGTGACATCAGGTGATACCTCAAACTCTTAGCATAAGTGTTGTCTCCTTTACATTCAGTGGTTAAATGTCACACATAATAGTCACTGACAGCTTTCAACATAATGTACATACATTGCACGCCATTTTCCCTCCAGCATATGTTTGGGGTCCTATGTTTATATTTTAATTTGAACAATGTTCACAATATTATTCGGGCCAATATATAAAATTGCTGTCAAGAGTTAGTCATTTATAGGGTCCAGCGGACTGCAAAGAGCCGAATCAACTTCGTTGAAAGAGGCTGTCAAGAGTTTTAGGAATGTCGACTTATTTTACCTTGAGAAAAACTTTCAAAATGAACTGGAAATCTTGGTTTTATCTGACGACTCATTGTTGTTATCTTTTCTATTCTGCCTCCAGCCTATGTTACTGTAAGCTTCTTCAAGGACTCAATTTAAATAAGAGCATTATTGCACAGCCGCTTATAATCGTTTCTGTATGTACCAACTGTGATTCATCGAACTGTCAGCATGAATAAAAGCGATAGATATTACTTATGTCACGTACATTTTCCATTCAATATGTATTAACATGTGTTGCTTCAAATCGTCAAACACAGAGAAAGACTTAATACAAACATCACACACACGATTTTTCTCTTCTGAACATGTAAGTGTATGTCTCTTCAACTTGCAAGCTGAAATAAAAGATTTTCCTAAAAACGTCAAACACATGAATTTTTGTGTCCAAATTGTGTAAACTTGTGTTTCTTCAAATCACTAACCAAAGTAAAAGCTGTATTACGAGTCTCACACACATAATTCTTCTCTCCTGTATGTATAAGCTTATGATCCTTCAAATGGCCAGCCTGAGTGAAAGCTTATTACAAACATCACACACTTGATTTTTCTCTCCTATATGTATAAGCTTATGTACCATCAAATAGCCAACTCTAGTGAAAGCTTTATTACAAACATCACACACATGATTCTTCTCTCTTATGTGTAAGCTTATGTACCTTCAAATTGCAGGCAAGAGTGAAAGCTTTATTACAAACATCACACACATGATTCTTCTCTCCTGTATGTATAAGCTTGTGTAATTTCAAATGGCAAGCCTCATTGAAAGCTTTATTTCAAACATCACACACATGATTCTTCTCTCCTGTGTGTATAAACTTATGTCTATTCAAATGGCCAGCCACAGTGAAAGCTTTATTACAAACATCACACACATGATTCTTCTCTCCTGTATGTATAAGCTTATGTCTATTCAAACCTCCAGCCCGAGTGAAAGCTTTATTACAAACATCACATACATGATTCTTCTCTCCTGTATGTATAAGCTTATGTTCCTTCAAATGGCCAGCCACAGTGAAAGCCTTATTACAAACATCACACACATGATTCTTCTCTCCTGTATGTATAAGCTTATGTACCTTCAAAAAGCCAGCCTCAGTGAAAGCTTTATTACAAACATCACACACATGATTCTTCTCTCCTGTATGTATAAGCTTATGTCTATTCAAAGTGCCAGCCTGAGTGAAAGCTTTATTACAAACATCACACACATGATTCTTCTCTCCTGTATGTATAAGCTTATGTAACTTCAAACTGCAAACTTCAGTGAAAGCTTTATTACAAACATCACAAACATGATTCTTCTCTCCTGTATGTATAAGCTTATGTTTCTTCAAATCTCTAGCACGAGTTAAAACTTTATTACAAACATCACACACATGATTCTTCTCTCCTGTATGTATAAGCTTATGTTCCTTCAAATGGCCAGCCTCAGTGAAAGCTTTATTACAAACATCACACACATGATTCTTCTCTCCTGTATGTATAAGCTTATGTCTATTCAAATTGCCCGCCAGAGTGAAAGCTTTATTACAAACATCACACACAAGTTTCTTTTCCTCTCCGGTCTTCTGTTGCTGCTTAGTCTCTCTTCTACACTCATGATCTTTGAGACTGACTTCACTGTGGGGAGTGACTGAGGCAGAAGAGAATTTGACCAATAATGACTGTGGTGTTGAGTTCACAGTAATCAGTTGTGTAGCACATGCTTTTGGAATCTGAAAAAGAAAACCAAGATTTACAAAAAGTACTAACTACAAAGTGTTCATTATTATCATCATCATCATCATCATCATCATCATCATCATCATCATCATCATCATCATCATCATCATCATCATTTCCGCATTTTCCCCAAAATATCCTCCTGCATAGTCGTCCCCGAGCCATTGGGCGTGTGGTCGGTCGGTCGTGTTCAAGTGACATTAAGAGCTCTGCGATCGCATTATACATCTCATGCGATTTTAACGAGAGTGAATCTGCAACGTCTGCTTTCAGCTACGCATCGTAAGTACTATACTGGTGGTCCACGAAGGCTTACAGGGTGGAGAGCTGAAGAAAGGATCGTCATCCCTTTTCGCTTAAATCGCCGCATCATGTTAATCATCATCGCAGTCTTCATCGTGGTTCATCGGTCGTCTAGGTCGACATTACTGTCAGAAATAATTGGAAGCCGACGACGCTGTAGTTACTTTGATGGGGCAGAGTTCTAACCCTTTGTAGTGGCGTCAAGGAAGGCTAATCTCATCATCATAGTCATAGTAGGCATCATCGTCATCATCTCCTTCATACACATCATCGTCTTTATCATCATCATCGTTACGGTCAGCGATTACATCACCATCTCCATTTTGACTTTATATGTTATTCAATATCTGTTGAATGAGTGATTGTTCGTTCGTAAGTAAAGTTTGTTTAGCATTTAATATTGTGTTTGCGTCAAATTTCTCGGAATTCCTTATGTTCTTTGTGTGCCACATGTTCGAGGAATAGATGTGTTTGTTGTGTGTGCCACATGTTTGAGTGATAGATGTGTTTGTTGTGTGTGCCACATGTTTGAGTAATAGATGCGTTTGTTGTGTGTGCCACATGTACATGTATGAGTGATAAATATGTTTGTTGTGTGTGCCACACGTTTGAGTGATAGATGTGTTTGTTGTGTGTGCCAAATGTTTGAATGATAGATGTCTGTGTGCCTATGTTGGTACATATCGCCGCACTGATCGGTGATTTGGGGAACAGCGCCTACAGTTGTACCTCGGGTTACGAACCAAGTTCTGGAAACGTTTGTAATCCGAAACATTAAAATCAATGAAACAGAGACAACCCGTTTCAAGATGAAAGAATCATTCTTTTTTATTTATATCTGGATTTACCTGACAAAAGGTGAAGAATGCGTGTATTTGTATTACATACGAGGAAACAATATGTGTTCTTGTCTTACATACAGAGAAAATAAAAACAAATAAACTAAATGTAAAATAAAATAAAGGTTTCATCTATCTTACCAAGAAAACGATCATGGGAAATGTGTCACTTTCTTTGCTATTGTGAATCATTAGTTTCAGGAGTTCCTTGTCGTTGATTCTTGGCAGCTGACTGGGAATCTTTCTGCATCAAGAAACTATCAAGGGAAATTTGTCCTTCTTAACCCCTTGTTCCTTCCTATCCTATTCTATCCCATTACTCGAAGGTCGTTGGACCACCACAGATGATCTTTTAACCAGCGTACTCCATATTTCTCTGTCCTCAGCAACTCTCATGGCTTCGTTCAGTGTCAAGCCAGTCCATTCTCGAATGGTGTGCTCCCACCTCTTTTTCTGTCTCCATCTTCTTCTGCTTCCTTGCATCGTGCCTTGCAGGATGGCTGTTGCAAGACCTGATGTTCTGGTGAAGTGGCCATACCATTGGAGTTTCAGTTTCTTCACCACTGTGAGCATGTCATCGTGTTGCCCAATGGCTGGTGTGATGATCTGTCAGACTTCGGCTTTGGTGATGTGATGGGTATAAGAAATACCCAGAGGTCCATGTTTCGCAAGCGTATAGGAAGATGAAGATGACAAGGGAGTGCAGCAGTCTTACCTTGGAATGTAGACTGATGGTCCTGTCTTTCCAAATGGGCTTCAACCTTGCCAGGGCAGTAGTTTTTGGTGCGATCCTGGAGAGGACTTCCTGTCGGGACCCATTGTCACCTAAATATTTGAAGCTATGCACTGTGTTAAGGGATTGGCCTTGGATTTTGATGTCCGTGTTGATGCTGGTCATCACTTTGGTCTTCTCCAATCCATAGGCTCTGGAGGTGGTGTCAAGCCTCTGTACCAACTGTTTTTGTTCCTCTCCAGCCAATCCATCAATTTCATCCGCAAAACGGAGGTTGGAGATTGCTCTACCACCTATGCTGATTGTAACTCCGTTATCTGCAAGGGCATCTATGAAGAAGTTAAAGAGTGTTGGAGAGAGTAGGCATCTTTGATGCACACCGATTGTTGTTCTAAACCAGTTTCCAATGGCGCTGTTGTGAAGGACTGCACTAGTAGCCTTGTAATATAGGCTTTTGATGACTTCAATAATGGGGTCCACTTGTGTCTCCCCAGTTGTGGTGCACATCTTGGCCAACACTCTCATGGTTGCCCACAGAGCTGCATGTAAAGACTCGGTCAAATGCTTTCTTGAAGGCTACAAACACATGATATAGATGTTGGTGCTGTAGGTATTTCTCGCATATTATTCTGAGGTTGAAAATCTGTGCAGAGTTAATTCACCCTGCCCTGAATCCTGCTTGTTCTTCAGCTAGGATTTTTTCAGTTTGGGGTTTCAACCTGTTGAGTATTATTTTCAGGAGGACCTTGCTGGGATGGATGATAAGGCTGATGGCGTGGGAATTTTCACACTCCTGAAGGTTTCCCGTTTTAGGAAGTGTGATGAAAAGTGTCAATGGTGTAGGCCATTCCTCACTATGCCAGATTTTGTTACAGATAATGGTGAGGGCATCAATCATCACTTCTCCTTCTTGAAGCAATTCGACGGGTATATGTTGTCCACTCCAGCTGACTTCCACCTTTTCAGTGATTGCATTGCTGCCTCAACTTCTCAGAGAATTGGGAGCATTTATCCCTCTTCTCTGTTTTGGGGACATGCTAGAACTGATGGGTCCCGTTTGCAAACTTGTTTTTTCCAACCTAGTTCCAGTCATTCGCCGAAAAAGGCAATCACCGAAGTCGAACGAAGCTCTCCGATGTGTTACGAAATGATGCTTGCATAACTACGACTAGCTGACATTAAAAATGATCGCCGTTGCTTCTAATTCTGTTCGATTTACACAGATTTAGCATTTCGCAACGGTATACTTTGTTAATATGAGCATAATATGAGCATAATTATTATCGACCATATTTAATAGTTGCGTTCCTTGATTTGCATTTTGTTAGTTCTCAGCAGTAAAGGCTAATAATAGCATTGCCCATTTCCTGCCTAGAACCAAGTAGACACTGTTATACAGTATACATAGGCTTAATCTACATTATTATATTATAAGTCAGTCTCCGCACAGCGAAGAAGCTCACTAGCTGCATATAATTATTAGACCTGTATTGTTTGTTTTATACGTAAATAAATGTATAAACTATATCTATTCTAATTGATAATATTTAGGCCTATACTTTATAATACTCGAATATTGAAATTTCCGGAGAAGGACGAATAGGCTAAGCGAATTTGTTTTAATAACTCGAGATCAGAGTTAAATTAATAGTTAGTTATTCATTGCTTACAGGGTCCAGCGGACTGCAAAGAGTCGAATCAGAACCACAAAATCAAGACAACTCGATATCAGAGTTAAATTAAAAGCTTATTAGTTATTCATTGCTTACAGAGTCCAGCGGACTGCAAAGAGCCGAATCAGGACCACAAAATCGAGACCACAACTTAGCAAGTAGTAGTAGTAGTAGTAGTAGTAGTAGTAGTAGTAGTAGTAGTAGTAGTAGTAGTAGTAGTATAGTTATTTAGTTAAATCTTTAATTTATTTATTTGTTTTGTTTGTGTGTTGTTATTATTATTATTATTATTATTATTATTATTATTATTATTATTATTATTATTATTATTATTAGTTTCTTTTTATTATTATTATTATTATTATTATTATTATTATTATTATTATTATTATTATTATTATTATTATTATTATTATTAATATTATAATTCCTACTTAAAAAAAAATAAAAAAGAATAGTGTGCTGCTGTGCGTGCTCAATGGTGTAAATATGGTCAGTTACGTTTTGTTTGTTTTTGCTGAAGTTGGGTGTAACCCGAAATATTCAGATGGTGGTGTTACTGGTTATTTTTTCTTATAGATTTAACAAAGTTTTCTGATGATTTATAAATTTCCGCCCGCCACGCAACATTTTTTTAATACTTGTTTCTCATTAAAATACATATAATTGAAATACATATAACAAATTTACTGTATCAGTTAAAAAGAATAATATTAGTTAAATAAATAATTGCTTTGGTGCTTGCAATAAAAATATCACTGTTTTTTGAGACCATTATAAACTTGCTTTGCCTTGTTGTACTGAAGTGACACCGTCTCCATAGCGCTTTGAAGTTTTGTCATGGTTTTATTGTTGATATAGATGTGAAATCGTTGTATGTGTGCTTTATGTGTTATGTATTACTTTTACTACTTATTACTAATTGTGTCAGTATATTATTCATCATAAAATAATAATAATAATACTAACTGCTTCAAAATGCAAATCTCGACTTGAGCTTGAAGCGGTGCAGATCGAAATAGAATTAGATCTAGCAGCGGCTATTTTTATGCACGGATGTTTCACCACAGGCGCTGAAGTCTTTTCTTTTGTCTTTGTAAACTCCTAAATACGTACATAGTATAGTATGTAATTGAGGCCTACGAAAGACGAGACTTCCAAGCCTGTGGTTTCACGTAGTCCTGCCAGCATTCGTTCGTAAAACATCGGATAGCTTCACTCGACTCGGAGAGCTTCGTTCGACTTCGGTAATTGCCTTTTTCGGGAAAGTGACTGGAACTAGGTTGGAAAAAACAAGTTCGCGTCCCGTTTGGTGTTTGGCTGTAAAGGACAGAGCAGTACTCTGTCCATTTATCCAAGACTTCTTGTTCTTCTGTAAGGCATATGCCAGACTTGCTTTGGATCGAGGAGACCTTGGGTTGTTTAACATTTGTCAGCAGCTAATGGGTCTGGTAAGCCTTCTTGCTGTTGTTCTTGTTCAGACTGTTCCCTTTTTCTCTGGCATTTATCTTCTGTCCAGTTCTCCTTTGATGTACGCATGCCTTTTCGGATGTCATTGTTGATTTTTCGGTAGGCATCAGCTCCCTGTGAGGTGTTTTTTTTCATCTCTCTTCATTTATCACACAGGTCCAAAAGTTCAGGTGTGATTCACAGTTTCTTCTTTGGGTGGTGCTTGCCAAGGATTTCAGTGGCGGCATCTGTGACTGCTGAGTTGAAGGTGGTGGTCATGCTGTTGATTTCTATTTAACCAGCTCACAAAATAAGCAGTTTGAAATTTGCACTGTTCCTTACGAGAGACAAAACAATTTAAATGGTGTTGGTTGAAACCCAAATTGTTTGTGACCTGAGGCGTTCGTAACCAAAAGTATTACTATATATAACATCCATTATTATTACTATTATTGTTATATTATTATTAATCTTGGATTACTGTACCACATAGTTATTGTGTTGGTAAAAAAAAAGGTAAAGGTAGTCCCATAGCCTTGTGGCCGTAGGGGAGCGTGATGTTGGAGATCACACTTATCTTGGGCCAGCGTAATGAGGGTGATGCCCAACTCTCTCCCTCGCTGCTTTACCTTCCCCACCCTCAAGAGAGTAGGTACTCAATCACAGTTGAGTCAACTGGGGGCGTTGTTGTTTGTCGCTTCACACCTTAGCGGTCACCCATCCAAGTGCTAACCGCACCGGACGGTGCTTCACTTTCGACACAGTAGCGAGTGCTCCAACCACTGCACTATCCGACAGTGGAAGATGTGTAAAAGAGACTTCAAGTTCCATTATTACCTCAGACTCCATTGGAAGTAAATCTATATATCTCTCAGGCTTCACCCACACCATCTTTGTTTCCAATGGGTCAGCGCTTTCTGTAACAAAGAAGTCAGCAAATTTATTATGTGTGATAGCAGTAGCACTGTTGGCAAGGATGGGCAAGTAGCGAGAGTAGCGACTACATTTTGTAGTTTCGCTACTATTTGGAGTAGTTTGTAACGATCCAAACTACATATTGTAAAAAAGTAGTTGTAAAGCAGCGAACTACTAATTTGTCAGTAGCGAAGTAGCGAAAATGTGTTTTTCGCTACGCTACTTTCCTTGCCGTGTGACTTCCACTTTCAGTCAAGCCGAAGCGAGTGCTGTCTCGCGCGAGATTGATCGCTCGCTCAACGAACTGAAGCATGATTGTGATAGGCTCAAAGCGAAAGCCAGCCACTTGACTTTCAAAAGCGCGCATCAGTCATCTCAGTCTTTGTTTGGGCAAATCAAGCACAGAACGCACAAATATTCTCAACTGCCTGTACAACATGGCTATATTTATGTTTTGTATCAGACATAACAGAGTACATATAACTTTTTTAATTCTATTTTTGACTTTTATTATTAATTTATTATTAAAATTTTGTTTTTTGTATTTTGCAAATGGTATTAAGTGTGCTCCTATATAATGATCTTGACTTGCAATGTTATCAATAACAAATTTTGTAATATATTTTATCTTTTTTTTGTACTCTGATGAAGAGCATATATCATTAAAAGTATTTCTTTATTTGTTTTTTTTTTCTTGTCTTTAAAAAAAAAATTACTTACATTTAAAAAATACTTAGCAGTCCCAGTTGTGATTACAGTTTAAAAAAAAAAAGTAGTTTGAAAAGTAGTTAGCTACTTTTTTTAAAGTAGCGTAAAAGTAGCGAACTACATTCCTTCAAAAAGTAATTGTAAAGTAGCGAACTACTTTTTTGGACTAATGTAACTGTAGTGTAGCGGACTACTTTTCAAAAGTAGTTTGCCCATCCCTGTCTGTTGGTTAGGACTGGTTTTCTATGCCAAAATTTGAGAGTACAAACCCTGCAGAGGATGAATGTCTATGACTTAGATACAAGACTTTTCAGGTCACCCTGCAGAGGATGAATGTCTATGACTTAGATACAAGACTTTTCAGGTCACCCTGCAGAGGATGAATGTCTATGACTTAAATACAAGACTTTTCAGGTCATCCTGCAGAGGATGAATGTTTATGACTTAGATACAAGACTTTTCAGGTCACCCTGCAGAGGATGAATGTCTATGACTTAGATACAAGACTTTACAGGTCACCAGCGTTTTCTCCAGGTACTTTAGTTTCCTCCCACTCTTCAATAATGGTGTGGGATGCAGTCAATTTAAATAAAAAAATAAAAATCTCCCAAAATTAACATTTGATTTCCTTTTTGTTTTATAATGGCCACTTTTCTTTACACCACATGTTTGACAGATGAAAATGTGTTTGTTGTGTTGTTAGGAGTGCAGTGACTGGGACGCTCTGCTGGACGGGTAGTCGCTAGATGAAAAGGTCGATGTCATCACCTCCTATGTCCAGTTCTGTATCAACATGTTGGTGCCAACTAGAGAGATGAAGACCTACCCAAACAACAAGCCATGGGTGACAAAGGAGGTATCAGACGTCCTGATAAAGAGGAATAAGGCGTTCAGCGAGGAAAATCCAGATGACTTGAAAGAGCTGCAGAAGGAAGTCAGAAGAGTGACCCTGAACAACAAGCGGAAGTTCAGAGACAAGGTCGAAGACAGCTTCGCCTCCAACAATCTCAGGAAACTGTGGAGCAACCTACAGACCATGACTGTCTATAAGCCGTGCAAGAGGGCCTTGAATGTAGAGGACCAGCAGAAGTTGACGAACGACCTAAACACCTTCCACGTCCACTTTGACACCACAGACTTCTCAATCTGGCTGACCTGAGTTAGAGAGACAACAGAAAAGAGGTCCTGACAGAAGAAGCGGTGAGTAGACGCTTTAGGCAATGAACCCTAGAAGTGCTTGTGACCCAGATGACATTCCAGGAGCTGTCCTCAAGTATTGCCATGACTCCTTTGCCCCAGTGTTCACCATCCTGTTCCAGGAATCGTTGGACACTGGACACATCCCACCTCTTTGGAAATCTTCCAACTTTATCCCTATCCCCAAAAAACCCCTGTCCCACAATCCTGAATGACTATCGCCCCGTCGCTCTGACTTCAATTTCCTTTAAGTGGCTTGAGCGCATTGTTCTTCAACGGCTGCTTGGGGAAACGCGCCCACTCTATGACCCCATGCAGGTCGCCTACATGCTCAACAGAAACACCGAAGACGCCATCACCACTGTAGTACACAATGAGTTGAGGCACCAAGAGACGCTATCATCACTGTAGTTCACAATGTGTTGAGGCACGTAGAGAGGCCGAAGTCATATACCAGAATTCTTTTCCTGGATTTTTCATCAGGTTTCAACACCATCCAGCCTCACCTAATGATGAGGAAACTGATAAAAATGGACACCAACTCCCATGATCATCAGATTGCTCTGCAGCTTTCTCACAGACAGGCTACAAGCCCTAGGTCGTCCATCTCCGTGAAGGCATCAGGATATCTTCACACCAACACAAGGGTTCCTCAGGTCTGTATCCTATCACCAGCACTCTTCACCCTCTAAATGGCCGACTGTCGTTGTACGGCTGAAGACACCCTGCAAGTAAAGTTTTTTTGACAACAAATCCTTGACCGGCCTTATCACAATGAGCAAGAGCTCGTACCGCTTCTCCGTAAAAAACCTCGATGACAACAATCTCCTCCTCAACCTCTCTAAGACAAAGGAAGTTACAGGAGGGTCACTCTGACCCTCGACCCACTGGTCACTGGGGGTGAGGTGTGGACCCGTACAAGTACTTGGGCTCCATCATCGTTAACACATTCGACTGGTCCCCAACGCTCTGCAGCTCCTCAAGAAGGCCAACCAATGCCTCTACTTTATGAGGAGGCTGAATGCCTTTAATGTGAGCTCCTGGGTGTTGCAGCTTTTCTTCGAGCCGACGGTGGAGTCCGTATTGACTAACAACAGCCTGTGCTTCTTCGGCGCCTAAAAGAGCGGGACAATGCCAGGCTGGCAAAGGTCACAAAGACTGCCGGCAAGCTTACTGGCAGCCCTGTCTTTGACTTTCAGGCGCACTTCGAGGCAAAAGCAGTGCGACACAACCCATCCGCTGTGTGACGAGCTGCTGGTACAGACCTCCTCCAGATTAATCAGGTTTATCAGTCGCCGCGCAAGGATTGACAGGTTCCCTTGGTCTTTTCTGCAGAGCGCTATTTGACTAACAAACACTATTCCTTGACTTCATGAAATCTGATTACTTAGTCAGTCTGATAAAGTTAGCTAGTCAGCCAGAATGTTTGCCTGCCTGTGTGTGTGTGTGTGAGTGTGCACGCATGATTTAAGTGAGTTTCAAATAGCGTGCCAGTGTGTGTGTACTGCGTGTTTGTATGATCTAGCATATAGTAGATATACAGTGCCTAATACAGTATTTGTTGTTGTAAAAACTGTGCATTGTGGGTCTTTATATGGCTGGTATGTGTGTGTGTTTGTGCGTGTTAATTTTTCAAACAGTCCTATTTTGTGATTTTGCTTAGCATGTGATGATTATGTGCATAGGTTGCATGCGTCGTACGCCTGTGGTTGATGTTTGTGCATGATTGTGTCAGTTTGGGATGGTGCGTAGGTGTTGACCCCGTTAGGCTGCCAATCGTATGGTTACACACTCACGTTATACTGCCGCGCTCATTATGCTGCCGACCGCATAATGCAATATTGCGATTTTTGAACTCCCTAACCTCTAAAATATGCATAAATTATAATCCGAGCTGTGATTGGTTTAGGCAGCATAACTCGGAAAATTCATTGTACGTCACACACGACCTTTTACACACGTGTGTGTATCCCGGCAGCATTAGTGCTGTAAAAAGTATACGTCAATTCACACACCAAGGAGAGAGAGGGTGGCTAGTTTTTGAAAACAAATGTGCACAACTCGTCGCCATCTTGAATTGAAAAGAGCCACTGGTAAGTTGCTGCGCTTTAGTTGATTTTTCGTTTGTTAATTATTTACTTTGAGTGCTTATGTATTTGTGCCATTATTATGAGAAAACCATGGATGCTGTCAGTGAAAATTCAACATTTTTTCTTCCCTTTTTCTGTGGAGAGTCCATTGAAGCTAGTGCCACTTTCATGGCATGCTGCGTCTCCATCCCTCTTCTACTGACAGCACTGTTCTAGATCTAATTCTACTTTGTTTCCTTCCATTGTTGATTCAGAATCACGTTGGTTAATTCAAATTAATTATCAGTTCTGATGTTTGTTTTTTCTTTACATGAATGTTGGAAGGAAAAGTATTTATTCAGCATTCCAATACTAAAATAGGAAGTTTTTGTTTTCTAGCAGAGTTGTTACTAACTGGACTAATCTAGCTATTTCACTTAATAATGCACCAAGCATAAATAACTTTAAACACCAGTTAGATATACTTCCACAGTTTAAAAATATATTTTATTGCTATGAGTATGATAATGAAATGTGTAGGAAAATCACATGCTCATTTTGCTCCTATACTACTAGTAGTGGTACAGTGAAAGTAAACAACTGAACAAAAACAGAATACACAACCATTCACATAGTGTTGGTGAAATTCAGGGTCCATTCACCAACCGACGACTAAAGGGAGATGCATGCCATTTTGTATGAACAACATTGTCAGATGTAAATATGTAAATAAATAAATAAACAATAGTAGTATATGGTTACTGACCACAATGTCCATATAGTGTTTGTAAGAAACTGTGTTAAGCTAACACTGCCACATTTGTCAGTCATTAATTTGACAGTCATTGAGTACTTATGGATTTTTTCTTTTTTAGAATGTTCTGGAAATTCTGAGGTTTACAATTCGCCTGGAAAGCAATCAGAAAGTAAGTATATTTAAAATTTGAATCCAGAAAGTTCTTTATTAGTTAATATTTCTGACTTTTACATTTATTTATATTATTATGATAGTGTTACTTTGTACATAAGTGTCCATACTTGCATGAACTTGAAACTGATTAAGGTCACTGACCACAATCTCCGCATAGTGTTGGCAACTGCATTAAGCTAACACTGCCACATAGTGACAGTTAACTACTGTACAAAAACAGCATACACATGCCGAGATCTAAATGTTGGTGAATGTACCGGATGTGATCTTTAGCTGACTTAACGATGGAAAATTCTGCATTTAACAAATATCTAAAAATAAAATACGAAATTGAAAAATATAATTCAGCTTGAAGGTTATAAATTAACAAATTACGGAAGCCTGGGTACAAAGGATAGTGTTTGTGGTTGACACTATGTTATATTTATTTTTATTTTCTCCAAAATTATCTACTAACTTCGCCATAATGTATCGGACATTTAATAAAGTTGATTTTCGGGTTTTTTTTGCCTTTCTCTTCCCCCCCCTCTCTCTCTCTCTCTCTCTCTCTCTCTCTCTCTCTCTCTGTGTGTCTCTCTCTATATGTCTCTCTCTCTCTCTCTCTCTCTCTCTCTCTCTCTCTCTCTCTCTCTTTATTAACAAAGAGACCGTGCAGTTTATTAAGGTGGCTGTAATGAACTCGTACTGTCAGTTAAAATCAGGGGTTGTTAGACCGTATCAAGCATTTATTGATTGCACAGTACAGGACGGGAATACGCCACCGTACTTAGGTTTTTATTTTTTTTATTTTTAGAATTCTGCTTGCTTATGACAGTAAAGCATTTAATTTTATATCCGTAACATTGTCACATTGTTGCAATAAATAAAAAGTTTCACCTGACTGCTAAATACTTGGAAAATGTTATATTGATATTCACATCTAAACTAGTACATATAATTAATTATCCGACAGTTTCATTGGCTGCACCTAGAAAGTAGAAAACCTGTTGATTGTGCTTCGAAATATCTCCACATTATATCTTAAAAACTCTTGAAGCTATGGATTTATCCCTAGTGGACACCCTCTTTCACCCCCACACATCCTCCCTATTTTCTTCCTCCCACCCCACACAATTTACTAATTACGGTCGGTTGTAAAATATTACCACAGTTGGGCTTTATATAGTAAACAAGTACAGGGGCGTCGCACGGTCCAAAATATTGGGGGGGCAACACTGTCGACGGGGAGGTGGGGAGGGGGGTGGGGGCTGACAAGCGGGACGCACCCTGTAATATATCCTCGTACCTTCATCCAACTGAAAGACTGAGAGTAAAAACATTTAATTATTTATGTTCTTCTTTACTGAAAATACAAGATTCATTTCCAGAAACTACAAATACATGATTAGCGATATGTGATAATGATTAAAACGAGGAAACACGAACATTAATTACCTGCCGCAAGATCATCTAGGTTAAAATTGTGTCTTCTCTATAAATCACAACTCGTTTTGCATATTGCATACATATAATGACCAAACACTTCCACTACCAGTTTCAGAAAATCAGTCAATTGATCAATTTGTTTTACTAGGGCGTATATTACTCGCAGTTTCTCTAAAGCAAAATACTGTCTGTCTGAGTGCCTTTTGTCTTGGTGATCACAGATGATCTTACTAGTAGTCCATGAACAAAATCTCAGCTAGTTCAGTCCACAAACATCGGAGATCTATTCGCGGACACATAAACAAACAAAACAAACAAACCAAGTGAAACCTATAATGGGGGGTGGGGTGTGGGGGTGGTGGTGTAATAATCAAAGCAGTCAAGCCCACGTTATCTGTCCCCAGAAAAGCGAACGGGTCCTTTTTTTCCCCTTTTGCGATCAAAGTACGTGCACGTGTAGGCCTATCAACAAACTAAATCTAAATTAAAAAATATCGCGCACCTCAACTATTTATTGACACTTGCACATTCACCCTTGCCTTACTCATTTTACAGACTAAAGTAAATAATTGATATCAACAAACCTGGAAAACAGACGATTCCATTGTTTTGTTAATTTTGCTCTTTGCGTGATGAAATGACACTTTCAAACAGCGAAAGCCAGCTCTGCTGCCCGGTGATTGCGTTAGCGCCACGAAATATTTTGTTGTGAAACACCGGCACATGCTAATAGATTATTGTAATATTATTTCGTACGTTAGCCCTTTACACTACGGTTTAAAAATATGGTGATTTTTTAAATTATTGATTCTTCCTGCCTTCCTCTATCGATTGAAATCTTCTTCTTCTTCTTCTTCTTCTTCTTCTTCTTCTTCTTTCTCTCTCTCTTTCTTTTTTTTTTGGCCAATTATTATTGGGGGGGGGGGGGGGGCAGGTGTGCGACGCCCCTGAAGTAACATTTGGGTTTTTCTGCAGAGCATCCAGCCAGGCGTCCATGGAGTAAAGAGGAAGTAGCAGCTTGTTATCGACAGTTGGGTCGCTACATTCACCTCCACACCTTACCTGGTAAAGCTGTTATAGAAGACTGCCTTCAAAAAGAACCTGTTCTCAGGCACATAACTTGGAAAAACATCAAAGATTTTGTAAGAAATCGGGCCCACAGCAACAGCTAACGCAGCTAGATAAAAACACTGTGTACAAACTCTGTGTATGAGGGACTCGATTCTTTTCAGTCACACCTGCACTGCTTCAGAAACTTCTAGATGCCAAACTCTGGACTTTTGAGACTGATGGTCCACTACTGCTCCATTGCAGCTCTCCAAAAATAGTGTGATGTTGTGATTCCTCATGTTTTAAGTACACTAAACCTTTTCACTGGTAAAGACTTCATGCACTAAATGGCTGCGTGTATGGACTGTGTAGACAACCTTTGATGACAGCGTGGTTTTGTGGAACAATTTGTAATGTAATGTAGAACGTCGTTTGAAACCAATTACTGAAAATTCTGTGACCAAGGCAATTGCCTGTATATGAATGGCACCAAAAATGACCCATGTAGCATCAAGTGGTATGTGTGAAAGATCCCTACTATTTTTTAGGTTTGTGAAACTGAGAACTATATTTTGAACTGCAGAACTGTGCCGGTAGAAACGGTCAAGCAGCCTAAATTGTGTTTGCAAGTTGAAATGTTCGAGCAAACACTTTCACTTTCCTTCGACTTGTTTGTCGACCTTGGCAAGAAAGGAAAATTCAGAAACTTTATTGGCTTTGGAGTGAAGAGAGGTGAGAGAGAATACCATGGACATGTACATTCCTCATTTATGTGGTGTTCAATCACACTGTGTAGCAGAGTTAGTAGGCCTGCGTCTCCACCACCTCTACCTGCCAACTGTAGATATTTCTACAGTCCTGATTCAGACTCATTATTTTTACCTTAGCTATTGAGAAGTATAAAGAATGTTAGAATATAACTAGTGGCAAGGAAAATACAGTTTGTACATGGAAAAGTATTCGTTTTTATTTACTTTTATCACGACCAGCCGGGGAGGTTGTGGAGACATAAGCCCACTACCTCTGCTATGCATATAACTGGGTGATTGCTGGAGACATAGGCCCACTAGCTCTGATGCATGTAACTGGGTGATTGGTGGAGACATAGGCCCACAAGCTCTGATGCATGTAACTGGGTGATTGGTGGAGACATAGGCCTACTAGCTCTCATATGCATGTAACTGGGTGATTGGTGTGCTTGCACGTAAGTGATGTGTGTGCTTGTGCGCATGCATTTTTTTCTTGTTGTTTTTTATTAAATATTATAATGTGAATATTTTTTATAATTGATTCAAATAGGATTTTTGGATAGTAAGCAATACCAATACCATGTAACGTGGACAAAAATGTTGGTCATTAGACAGAGACACTTGGATCCCAGCAAAGGTACAGAAAAATCAGTTGCACAACATTATTGATAATGATAGTTTTTCTGTACCTTTGCTGGGATTCAAGTGTCTCTGTCTAATGACCAACATTTTTGTCCACATTACATGGTATTGGTAGGGGTTGTCCGGTCCTGATTTGGCTCGGAAGAGTCCGCTGGACATAAAACAATAATCATGTAATGTAATGTAATGTAATGTAATGCTCTGTTCTATCAATCTGCTATACTATCGGCTTCTTCGCTAGATCAGTCTCCTACCTTTTTTCTTGAAAACTCTTCCGGGACAAGACTCCTTGTTTGGGGTGCCGGGGGTTTCAGTATAAATAGTATCCCCACTTTCTGGAAATTTAGTGCTTTAAATTCCCACTGTCGCTGTCTTCCTCATTTACTCTTTCCCTTTCCTGCTCTGTCCTATCACTCTGCTATACTATCTTCTTCTTCGCTAGATCAATGACCTACCTTTTTTCTTGAAAACTCTTCCTGGACAAGACTCCTTGTTTGTGTATGAGGTCTGTTGGATCAGCTTGGGAGTGTTGGACGCTTTCTGCCGGGTGGTCACTAGGGCTTCCTATGATGTTAGTATTTAGCAATATAGGCATTTTATATGTATATGTTTTGTTGATAATTTATAATGATGTTTGTATTCTATTTTGTTTTTGTAACCGGGGGTTCGAGTAGTTGGAGTAAAGCCTCAGCCGTCCCCTGCGTGGGATGTCTTTATTGTAAAGTGACTGGCCGGTGGAGGGCATTCAATTTTCCCACTAGGGTTGTTTCAGCAGATCTTTTATGCGGATCGGGGGTTGTCCGGTCTTGATTTGGCTCGGAGGAGTCCGCTGGACCTAAAGCAACAATCAATCAATTGTGTATGAGGTCTGTTGGATCAGCTTGGGAATATTGGACGCTTTCTGCCAGGTGGTCACTAGGGCTTCCTATGATGTTATTATTTAGCAATGTAGGCATGTTATATGTATGTTTTTTGTTGATAATTTATAATGATGTTTGTATTCTATTTTGTTTTTGTAAACGGGGGTTCGATAAGTTGGGGTGAAGCCTCAGCCGTCCCCTGCGTGGGATGTCTTTATTGTAAAGTGACGGGCTGGTGGGGGGGGGGGGGGGGGGCATTCAGTTTTCCCACTAGGGTTGTTTCAGCAGATCTTTTTTTATGCGGATTGGGGGTTGTCCGGTCCTGATTTGGCTCAGAAGAGTCCGCTGGACCTAAAGCAACAATTATGTAATGTAATGTAAACGTTCAGTGTTCTTTCCTTCTGTAATTCTACAGTATTTCCGTCTCGTTGTACAGGACAGTATGTGACTGAAAGCATGAATCGTTGGGGACACAAATTGTGCTGGTACTGCTTTCTCTAGTCCGTGAATAAATTGTTGCTAAAAAATTCTGACAATCTAACTTGTTGAAATTGAATAGTGTGCTGAGTCATGTTTAGAGGGAGCAGTGACCAAACAAATGGAAATGGCGAAATGGACTATGCATAATCTTTATTGATGAGGTGTAATCAATATTTTGATGCGTCCACTGTCAGTTTTCATGAGATGTAAGAATCGTTAAAGATCAAAATTAAATGTATGCTTGTCTTAGGGTGAGTGCCAAGTATGATTGGTAATAGAGATTTCGTGTGAGCTGGATGGGTCAAGGGCACATGTACAATGCCATGAACATAATTAAGACAGTTGGGTGCGCGTGAAAAAAATCGATTATATTTTGAAGTGTTTAGTTTAGGTAAGCATGCAGTGGGCAATTGGAAAGGATAACATTTCTTTTAGTATTTCAGATGAGAGTATAAACTGAGATCAAGTTTGCATGCATGCATTCCATTGCACGGACTTTAAAGATCTTGACGCTCATGTTCTAGCTGGGCGAGTGCCAGCTACCCAAATACACTTTGCACTCAACTAGGTCCAATACCTCATCGCCCAGGATTGTGCTCAGTCGTTTGAGAGTCAGACTATATGTCCAGAGGTTGCAGGTTGAGCATCAGACTATGCGCCCAGAGGTTGCAGGTTGGCGCCTTGGGCCGCTTTGGCTAGATCCTGTATCGGCCAGCACTTTGAGCAGCTCTGTCCTATTGTCTGCAAATATGCATCCCGAACAGTGCCCTAAATACTTATAGTGAAATGGTTCAGTGTTTGAATGATCTTTCTATTTTATTTTAGAGCATCCTTTAGCAATCATAGTAGATACCGTGCACAGCTCTGTGTGACTGCAGCACTTTGAAATAATGGTTTGTATGTTGCCCTGTTTACTAAGTAGTCTGCTACAGGTTTTCAGGAAATTGATAAGACATTGATGTACTTGTAATCATTCATTCAATTAAACCACCATTCGTTATTGACACAGCCCAAGCACCCATATTAATTTTATGTTACACGAAGTTATGCAAATTAATAGCCGAATCTCTTATGTCGATGTTCGTGCTTGGGCAGTGTAAATAAAAATATCGAAGCTCGAATATCAAATATCAAGGGATGAACTTGTGCGACTTTTAGGTACGAGGCTTTTCAGGTCACTGTTGGTTTTCTCTGGGTACTCTGGTTTCCTCGCTCCCTTCAATAAAAATATTGGATGCAGTCAATCTAAACATTTCAA
The DNA here is from genome assembly GCA_036898135.1 of Oncomelania hupensis. NCBI lineage: Eukaryota > Metazoa > Mollusca > Gastropoda > Littorinimorpha > Pomatiopsidae > Oncomelania > Oncomelania hupensis. Next base: position 59,142,148 of record CM072522.1, on the reverse strand, counting down.
AATTAAAATTAGATTCCCTTTCCATCTTCTAATAGTGACTTTGCATGTCTGAGTGATGAATGTGCGTTCGTGCGTATGTAAAGATGTCTGCAAAATGTGCAATTTATTGATTTTTATGTTTTTTAATAAGTGTTGTTGTAGGTTTTTTCCCCACTTTTTTGTTTTTGTTTTTTGTTGTTAAATATGTGCTTTTTTAAATAAAAAAAAACACATTTTTTGTTACATTTTCTTGTTAGTTGACTGATTATTTTTTATTTTTGTGTGTGTTGGAAGTAACACCACCGTGGAGTGGCCGGGGGTTTCTGTATGAATAGCATCCTCACTTTCTGAAAATGTAGCGCTGTAGTTTAAATTCCCACTGTAGCAGTCTTTCTTCTTTGTTGTTTTCGTATTCATACTCTGTTCTATAGCTCTACTATCTTCTTCGCTAGACCAGTCATCTACCTTTTTTCTTGAAAACTCTCCCAAAACTCCTCGTTTGTGTATTGGGTCAGCTTGGGGATATTGGACGCTCTCTGCCAAATGGACACTAGGGCTTTCTATGATATTATTTAGCAATGTAGGCATTTTATATGTATGTGTTTTGTTTTAATATTTTATCATATTTTTATTCCAATTTTGTAAATGGGGGGTTCGATAAATTAAGAGTATAACCTCAGCGTTAACTTCTGTTCAGTGGGTAGATTACCGTCCCCGGACACAGTAGCGTATAGGGGACTGTCTTTATTGTAATGTGACTGGCCGGTGGAGGGCATTCAATTTTCCCACTAGGGTTGTTTCAGCAGATATTTTATGCGGATCGGGGGTTGTCCGGTCCTGATTTGGCTGAAGAGTCGCTGGACCTAAAGCAACTATCAATCAATCATTCTGTCCTATCACTCTGCTATACTATCTTCTTCTGCGCTAGATCAATGACCTACCTTTTTTCTTGAAAACTCTTCCTGGACAAGACTCCTTGTTTGTGTATGAGGTCTGTTGGATCAGCTTGGGAGTATTGGACGCTTTCTGCCGGGTGGTCACTGGGGCTTCCTATGATGTTATTATTTAGCACTGTAGGCATTTTATATGTATGTGTTTTGTTGATAATTTATAATGATGTTTGTATTCTATTTTGTTTTTGTAACCGCGGGTTCGAGTAGTTGGGGTAAAGCCTCAGCCGTCCCCTGCGTGTGATGTCTTTATTGTAAAGTGACTGGCCGGTGGAGGGCATTCAGTTTTCTCACTAGGGTTGTTTCAGCAGATCTTTTATGCGGATCGGGGGTTGTCCGGTCCTGATTTGGCTCGGAAGAGTCCGCTGGACCTAAAGCAACAATTAATCAATCAATCAATCAAGCAAAACCAGTGTGATTTTCTATCTTTGAGATGCCAGCTCACCCATTGCCACTGTCTGCAAACACACAATGTTTATGTCTTGTCCATAGTACTGCACACTACCAGTTGTTTGAACATTAAAATATGTATTACAGTTTGAATACATTTATACTGAAGCCATTTGACCGATTTGTGTTTTCTTTTTCTCTATCTTTTTCTCATTCTGTTGCTCAACTCAGTTACGATTACATAAGTTTTATTAAAGCACATTCTGCATCAAACTTCAAAGCAGTTTTCATAGTGAGTCAAGAAAAGTTTATTCATATTCTCAGCATCATAATACAAATGTCTTTAACATGTTCTACTGCTAGTTAACTAAAATCCACTAAAGATTTACAATAAAGTCTTTTTGAAGATTTCAATTCAATGTATTTGAAATCAGTTTACAAATTATGTGATTTTAGAATGTAACATCTTTATAAGTATGATGGTACACCTGCAGACCGCCTGGTAATAATGCATAAGAGTTTACACAAATTAACTACACAATAATGGTACAGATGAGCTTACCAACAATGACTACATAATGATGGTACATAAGAGTTTACACACCATGACTACTTAATGATGGTACACAATGACCGCATAAAGTTAGTACAAATGAGTATACACAAAATGATCATATAATGATGGTACACATGAGTTTACACACAATGACCACATAATGTTGATACGGATGAGCTTACACACAATGACCACATAATGTTGATACAGATGAGCTTACACACAATGACCACATAATGTTAGTGCCAAAAAGGTCACACACAATGGCTGCACAATGATGGTAAGAAATCACACTTCCATGTTTGTTGCTTTAGAGAAATAATTTATATACCACAGCTCTTAGAATGCAAAAACGAAGCAAATTCCATAATTTGGAATAATTTGGAGTTCATAGAGCTGTTCGGTAGCCAGATATATACCGGCAGCGTAATGATGGAAAATTGTTAAAGACCGCTTAACGGGGTCAACTCCTGTACGTGTGTGTCGGGGTGTATGCATGTGTGTACAACACAAATATGTTTGGAGCATGGGACAGTAGTTGCTTTAATTTATTTTATGTGTTGCAATATTTATGTTTTTTTTGCTTCTACATGTCATTCTTTTAAAGATATTATAGTTATACATTTTACATTTACTATGTTGCATCCCAAAGGGGAATTTCTATGTACATTTGATAGATGAATACTGTCTCACTTTCAGTCAGTCTCTCAGTCTTCTGTATCACGTGAGCATGCCTGTTGTTTACAGATCACCATTCTAAGTCCCATTTAATAATAAGGCACATTTAGCATCCATTTATTTATTTATTTCTTAATTTCTAATCATATAACAAAAGAGCAGTTTTTTATCACTCAAGCCTGAATTACTATGGGGTTCACACCACAAAAAATTCCTACCCATAAGAAATGTTCCTGCCACTAGTAGAATTGAATCCTTGTTCATTGGCACACATGCATGTAACATAGCTCATAGCCTATTCTACACTTTAGGTAGAGAAAGTTGAAACTAAACAGCACCAAAGCCACAATCACAATATAGATAATAACATGAGAATTATTAGTAAGTATAAAACACTAATATACTTACTGTATCCCTCTGTATCACTGTCAGGCTCTGTCTTCACTTTACACAACTCTGAGTCATGTGGCTGCTGGAATAAATAATGAGCGCATATATTACTTTACATCAACTATCAGTACATTTGGATTACTACGCCACACAGTTAATGTGTTGATTTGTACAAAATACATCAAGCTCTATAATTACCTCAGGCTCCACAGGATGTATATGAATGCATCTCTCTAGCTCTGTCTTAACACGCACTGTTTTTGTTTTCAATAACCCACTGCTTTCTGTAACAAAGAAATCAGCAAACACATAATGGCAGTGCCTACTGGAATTGATTTTTTTTCACTGGCACATAAAGCAAGTTATTGAGCTCACAGTCTGTTCTATACTTAAGTGAGATCTAGAGAAGCAAAACTGTCAAGCATTTCAGCTACAATCACAATATGGTTAAAAAAAAATCTTTATCCAAAAAAATTATGACAATTATTACGATAATACACTAACATATTTACCATATTCCTCAGTGTCACAGTCAGGTTCTGTCTTCACTTTATACAACAGTGGGATATGCGGCTGGATCATGTCACTGTCAGGAGCTGTCTTGCTTTCTGATTCTTCTTTTATGTAGAACTCACTGCCAATCATATTAGCGGTACTTCTGACAATCTGTTCACTGCTGCTGTCAGAAACATGATGGCTTTCTCTTCCTGCAATTTCTATTTAAAAAAAAAAAAAAAAACAGCTTTCATGTGAATAGTTCCTGACAGCAAGCACAGTGATGAACTGAAAAGTCATAACCTAAAAATTTCAATCTTTAACGTAAGAATTTCAATCTTTTCCTCTCACCTAAATATAACAGGTGACATAGTCAATAAACTTCCAAAGAGCAATCAAAGATTAACAAAGTACTGGTCTATTTCATGATTTCCTATAAAACAATCATGCAGAAACAACTTTGCCATAGTTAAGATCAGCACCCTGTACACATTCACTGCAAAGGTAAGGAAAAAAATAACTGTTAGTGGGTGTGCTAATCTATCCCTTATCCTAACCCTTTTCTGTGAATGACACTTTTTAGGGAGCACTGATGTTAACAGTTGCCACCACTTTGTGGCATCTCAAAAGAAAAAAAAAGCAATTTACATTGTATTAAAATAAATTTTGAACAAAGAAAAAACAAATGATGAGCACTCCAACTCACATAACGGCAACAGGAAAATGACAAAGCTTTCATTCCGACTCGGACTGTACATTAACTTATTGTGTACAGATAACACGACGCTGATCTTAACTGTCCTGTACTGGCTGTAGTTGTAAACTGTTAGTTTCCATCGAACTCTTCAATAACGGAGCCAACTCACCTTGCGCATGCCACGCTTGCAATCTCATCCAGTCTACCACTGGTTCCTCAGCAATGTCAATCTCCAGCTTCACCTCCGGCAGCACTGGACTGTCTTCGTCCTCCATAACAGATCAATATAAGCACTCAACCTGCAAAGCAACTACACAAAACCAACACGAACAGGGGAAGTCATACTAGACACCGGAAGTTTGCTAAGAAAAACTCTACATACCGTCATAATTTTCTTTGCTAACGTTATAGTTGAAAACCACGTGGCGCGTGAGTTCTTTAAAAGTTTTTATAAATATATTCATGCTTTTCTGTGATAATCTTATACCAAAGATGAATGAAACAAGCAGGTACTTATAAAGAATTCAAAGAATTAATTCGGGCAAGGCTACAAAGAGGAGTTATCAGAACACAAAGCCAGATTTTCATTTAATAAATTAGCTTCGTATGTTTCCGAAGGTATTCACAACTTTCCGGCACCTTTCATAAAAACTCGGGTAGCAGGTCGTTTCGGCGGTAATTTTTTCGGCGACACCGCCGAAACATAGGTCTACCGCCGAAAGGGCCAGCCGCCGAAACGCCCAAAAAAATCACTCACACAAACATAAAATAAATAATAACTAACTATGCAATAAGCATTGACTTGTCAACGGTCACTCAACCCTAACCCCTCCTCCGTATTTTATTTATGGTCTATGATCTAATCAAGAACTTAATCCCGAGTCAAGACCCCAAAACTTAAAAGTTCCAAAGCAGGTCTAGAACGAACTATCGCCCAATTGAACTGCCGCCGAAACGACCAACGCCGAAACGACCACACGCCGAAACGACCAACTGCATCGCCGAAACGGCTCGTCGCCGAAACGACCTGTATTCCGAGTGGGTATCGCCATTATAAATTAAAACGAGGTTAGCATGAAACCAAGTTCCGGTCTAGCTTGTTTTGCTTTTATCAAAGCTTGATGCGTGACTTTTAAATATGGCAAATTGCCGAAAACGACGATTGTTAGAGCCAGAAAACGAGTGGGATAAGTATAAAAACGGTGGAGGAAGTACATGCTCAGTGAAAGGATGCAAAAAACAATCGTAGAGGCCTGTATTTGTGGCGACTTCGGAGGTGCGTCGATCGTCGACAGAAAGTGAAACAGGACCTCAAAACTCTTGTAGTTTTCCATAGCTTCCCCGTCGCAACCTTCACAAAACACAAAATAACTGACTATGTTAGGCGAGCGTTGTGGCCAAGTGGGCTAAGGCGGGACGAACTTGCCTTGTCCACAAGCCAGAAACCAATTGAGCCTGACAAGTGTGGGTTCGAGCCAGCATCTGGGCGTTATGTTTTTCCGAATATTTTTCAAAAAATTCACAAATAATGTTAGGTAGGTAGGGTTTAGGCGCGATAGAAAGGGATAATAAACTGCAGCAAAAAAAAAAAAAAAATATGTGAGGGTACGATACAGGTGGCCAGTGACACATGTTATTATTCTTGAATATTTTGAAATAACTCACTAAAACAAGTGGAGAAAAAAACCGGAAGTATGTTTTATTGAGGGGATTCCCGTTGGTGCATAGGATAGCAGAAAAGTGAATATTAACTTAGCATTGTAATGAGAAACAAATATGTACATAACAGTCAAGGAATGCTAATTGTTACAAAGACAAGAGAAAACGGCACAATGAAAATGTTGGAGCTAAACTCGATCTTCATCAGGCGGACACAACAGAAGAGACAACAAAACAGAACTCCAAGAAAAAAAGAAATGATAGAGAGAAAGGAGGCAAGACAAAGAATCCATAGTTGTAATAATAGGGGAGTAATAGTCAAAATATTCAAGAATTGTACATTTTAAAAAAAACTTGAGCAGATTTTAAGATTAAAATATTTAGCATACTTTAGCAGTAGTAATCAATTCTGAATACTTGTGTTCTTACATTCATATTGCATTTGTACGATTGCATTTGTTATTTTGTGGCTTCTTTTGTTTGTTTGCTGAAAGAATGTTTATAAAGTTGTCCCTGTAACCTCTACTTCATCTTAATGTTTATAAAGTTGTCCCTGTAACCTCTACTTCATCTTAATGTTTATAAAGTTGTCCCTGTAACCTCTACTTCATCTTAATGTTTATAAAGTTGTCCCTGTAACCTCTACTTCATCTTAATGTTTATAAAGTTGTCCCTGTAACCTCCACTTCATCTCCCTTCAATTCATTCCTTCTTTGTACTATCAGTGACATTGTAATGTACACACAACACCAAATGTTCAGTTTAAATTTTTATAAACATTTAAAATCTGTATTTACATATTATTATTTTAGCTGTTAGAAACATGCAATTACATAGCCTGTACACAACAACAAAGTGCTGTTTTACACAGCCTATACAAAACAACAAAGTGCTGGATCACACAGCCTGTACACAGCAACAGAGTGCTGTATCACACAGCCTGTACACAACAACGAACTGCTGTATTACACAGCCTGTACACAACAACAAAATGCTGTATTACACAGCCAGTAAATAAAACCAAAACTATGCTGTGAGAACACTCTCCTGTGTTGAACTGTTTATGTACTATATTACATTGGCATACATTAATCCCTTCAACAAGAACAAAAAAAATTCAACAGACATCATAGGCAGCAATAAACAGCAACATAATGCCATATTTATAAAGTTTCATTTCACAATGACACAAACTGTCTTCGTTTCTCTGAGTGTAATGTCCTCTGAGACCTCTGTCTACACCAGGTGATCAGCCTTTATTTGTTACAATTAACGGACGAGAGAGAAAAGGGGACATCAAAACAAATTATTGTCAGGCCTACTTCCTCCCTCTGGTGTTTAAAGTAGGTGACTAGTCCTTCATGCAAGGAGTGATAGGGTAGATAGGGGTGGGTGATGCGTGTGCGAGCGTCCTTTCTCCCACTAAACTAAACTAAGAACACAACTAGCGGAATAAAGTGTAAAAATACAATATAACATTTATTTAATAAAACATGTAATCAAAAACCCAATTAAGAAAACAAAGAATGAAACCAAAGACAAATGCAAAACAAAATTTAAACATACAACAATTAAAAATCATACACAATCAACGCATTTATATAATAATGAATCAAAACAAAATCACTCTCTCACCTGATCGTTTCTAATTAAAACACACACAAAATATTATATACACAATGATAATCTAAATAACAATATAAAATCCCCCCTGATGCCCCAGTTCAGTTACATATATACGTATCCACACTAGGTGCTCGGCCGTTGATGATAAGGTCCAGCTGTGCACTTCTCTTTTGTTTTCCCTAATTAAAGTTCACACCCACACAGTTCAAAGTTCACACACACACACAGTTCAACAATCCAATATGGATGTAGGCGTTGTCCCTGTAGAATTTTCGCACAATCTCAACTAAAGTCACTGGATGATAAGTCTTTATTTGTCCCTGTGTCCAAAACTGCGAATTTCTTTCTAAAACTAATGTGGTGCCATTCTTTCTTTCTATAACTACCGATGAACGTCTCTGCTCTTTCTAATACTGATGATCCACTTTCCAGACGGCCCCTCAATTCCGTTGATTTCTCCCCTCTCTTCCTTCTCTGCTTCTCTCCGCCGACCCCAGATGACTTCTCTGGCAGGCACTGCACCCTCACCTCGTAACCCCCACTTCCACGGATGACCCGAGGAATGACCACTACCGCCAAACGCCGTAGAGACGACTACTACTAGTCGGGTATCACCAACACGTCCCGTTGACGACGCGTCCAACAATGATGATAATAATAACAATAAGAAGTCCAACCTGAAATCAATAAAGGTACAGGCTACTATTCTGGCATAATATTTTAATTCTATATCTAATACTCTTAACTACCCTGGTCTGCTCGCCTCGCCTCCTGAAGAAAATTACATGGTCATAACTTCTCTAATACATATATTCACAATTTTATTTTCCATTTCGTTATATTCATAAGATTTATACAGCATACAACCATTATAAAAATTTCACATATTCAACATACATTCGTTCCGTTTTTATCAGGTATATACAATTTTCTCTTCACCTCTCTCTGTTGACTCTGGCTGACTGCCTCCGTTCATCATTTTATTATTTACAACCAAATATACGTTTTAACATGAAAACATTTCTAAATATAACATCCTAGAAATTAACATATTTTTTTTTTTATAAATGTTTAAAGACATACACTTCCACGTTACACATTCTCATTCACACATTTTTGCTACTAGCCCTCCCTAAATAATTTCTTTCCCCCTTTCTCTCTTTGACGATCGCTAGAGACAAGGTTCCAGAGGTCGAATCTCACTTACCGACTTATGATAAGAGATTTCTCTTTGACGACATCACATGGATCACGCCCGATGACGCTCCATAAATGAGTGACAGCTACCTAGCTATCGATAACTCATTAACCTCCCGGGTGTCTTCACTTTGACCACAATCCGGTTACCAGTTCTAATGTCTCCTCTTGGCTTCTGTTCCTTGCTCTCCTCTAACGATCCGCTTGCCGCCCAAGTTCAACAACGAATGCCTAGTTCTAGCACTGTACTGCATTTGTGCAACCAATTTGAGCCCAATGATTGGTTGGTAGACTCGGCACAAACATGCCCTTGGCCTCAGCACGTGCTAAGTTGTATAATCTATTAGCCAATTCTTCGACCTACACTCTACAATAATATCTTGTTATTGTACCGTTTAGTTCAAAACAACGCTGCCCTTTCCGTACTTTCGCAGCTTGGCTTGACCATTGCACTGTCCGACTGTAAGAAATGCCACCCCTTGCTCCCCTCCCTCAGTTTAGCCATGACAATTATATCCTACCCCAAGACAACCGCCTAAAATTGTAAGTAAAGTCAATTACAAAAGAAATTTTAATAACATTGTTATCCAGATTGACAATATTGCAGACAATAACAGTGATTTATGAAATAGGTCAAATAAAGTAATAATACATAAATATTAAAATAATATTAATTTTTACACAAAATTATTGCTTATATATGTTCCATTATATTTAATTACTCCATTCAATTTTATTGTTGTGGAATGCAATCCTGGAACGCTATAGATCTTCATTAGCTCCTGTATCTGTATCAAGTGTATCAAGTAGTCATAGGAAAAGGATCTGATGAACATTAACTCCTAAGGTCAGGTTTTATATAAATTCTTCACATTCATACCTACACACAGTAACTTCATCACAGCTATGTTCATGTACCATCAATCATGAAACAAGGAAGCTAACAGCAGGATGACTCTCTTGGTTGTCTCCTTTACACTGAATGGTAAAATGTTACACATCATATACACTGGCATCACAAAGGTGGTTACAAACATCCCATGCTGAACAAGGGTGAAATTCCAGGGGTTACAAATGTGGCATGTATTAAATTTTCTCTCCAGCGTGTATTATTCTATGCTTCTTCAAGTACTCAACTTGAGTAAAGAGTTATCACACGCGTAATGTGTCTTCATGGTATGTGACAACTGGTGATACCTCAAACTCCTAGCATGTGTCTTCTAGGTATGTGACAACTGGTGATACCTCGAACTTCTAGCATGTGTCTTCCTGGTATGTGACAACTGGTGATACCTCAAACTCCTAGAATAAGTGTTGTCTACTTTACATTCAATGGTTAAATGTCAAACATAATATTCACTGACTGCTTTCAACACATTACATATATTGCACACCATTTTCCTTCCAGCTAATAGTTGGAGTACAATGTACATATTTTAATATGAAAAATGTTCACACTATTATATATATATAATATTATATTGCTGTCCAGAGTTTTACACATTTAGCATGGCTTTACTTTGATAAAAAGTTTCCAAATAAACTCAAAAGCTTGGCTGTTATCTAACCACTGGTTCAACTGTTGTTTTAAATCTTCTTTTTTCTGCCCCCAGCTTATTATACTTTAAGCTACTTCAAATACTCCATTTAAATGAAAGTATTATTGCACAGGTGCAATTTGTCTTGTCTGTATGTGCCAACATTTGTTTTATCAAAATGTCAGAAGGTACAAAAGCATTAAATAGTACAAATATTTTACAAAAATATTCACTTCAGTGTGTATAAACATTTGTTGATTTAAATTGTCAGTCAAACATGAAGCTTTATTACAAACGCCACACACATGATTTTTCCTTTCTTTATATATACCCTTACAAAAATTTTCAAAGGGCAAGCTTAAAGAAAAGATTTTCTTACAAAGGTCAAACACATGAATTATTAGGTCAACGTTATTTATACAACAATCATGAAGGTTTTGATTGATTGATTGTTGCTTTAGGTCCAGCGGACTCTTCCGAGCCAAATCAGGACCGGACAACCCTCGAATTGCATAAAAGATCTGCTGAAACAACCCTAGTGGGAAAATTGAATGCCCTCCACCGGCCAGTCACTTTACAATAAAGACATCCCACGGAGGGGACGGCTGAGGCTTTACCCCAACTACTCGAACCCCCGGTTACAAAACAAAATAGAATACAAACATCATTATAAATTATCAACAAAACACATACATATAAAATGCCTATATTGCTAATTAATAACATCATAGGAAGCCCTAGTGACCACCCGGCAGAAAGCGTCCAACACTCCCAAGCTGATCCAACAGACCTCATACACAAACAAGAAGTCTTGTCCATGAAGAGTTTTCAAGAAAAAAGGTAGGTCATTGATCTAGCGAAGAAGATAGTTTAGCAGAGTGATAGGACAGAGCAGGAATGGGAAAGAGCAAATGAGGAAGACAGCGACAGTGGGAATTTAAAGCACTAAATTTCCAGAAAGTGGGGATACTATTTGTACTGAAACCCCCGGTACTCCAACGTGGGGGTACTGTTGCCGCAGTGAATCTGTCATGCCTATAAAGGAAAGACAGGTTTTCAACTGGGGCTTTTACTTTACCCTTTATAGGTTAGAACAATCTACAGTGGCAAGATTGCTCATGACCCCAAGGGGTGTCAGTATGAATAAAAGCATTACATATTACACATATGTCACATACATTTTCACTTTGGTACATGTGTTGCTTCAAATCGTCAGCCACAGAGAAAGGCTTAATACAAACATCACACACAAGATTTTTCTTTTCTGAACATGTAAGTGTATATCTCTTCAACTGACAAGCTAAAAAGAAAAAAAAAATTTCTTACAAACGTCAAGCACATGAATTTTTGTTTCCAGAACGTGTCAACTTGTGTTTCTTCAAATCGCTAAACAAAGGAAAAGCTTTACCACAAACCTCACACATATAATTTTTCTCTCCTGTATGAATAAGCTTATGTAACTTTAAACTACTAGCATGAGTGAAAGCTTTATTACAAACATCACACACATTATTCTTCTCTCCTGTATGTATAAGCTTATGTACTTTCAAATGACAAGCCTTAGTGAAAGCTTTATTACAAACATCACATACATGATTCTTCTCTCCTGTATGTATCAGCTTATGTTCCTTCAAATGGCCAGCCTGAGTGAAAGCTTTATTACAAACATCACACACATGATTCTTCTCTCCTGTATGTATCAGCTTATGGTCATTCAACTGACAAGCCCTAGTGAAAGATTTATTACAAACATCACACACATGATTCTTCTCTCCTGTATGTATCAGCTTATGTACATTCAAATAACCAGCCCTAGTGAACGCTTTATTACAAACATCACACACATGATTCTTCTCTCCTTTATGTATAAGCTTATGTATCTTCAAACTGCCAGCCTCAGTGAAAGCTTTGTTACAAACATCACAAACATGATTCTTCTCTCTTGTATGTAAAAGCTTATGTTTCTTCAATTCACCAGCACGAGTGAAAACTTTATTACAAACATCACACACATTATTCTTCTCTCCAGTATGTATAAGCTTATGTACCTTCAAACTGCCAGCCTGACTGAAAGCTTTATTACAAACATCACACACATGATTCTTCTCTCCTGTATGTATAAGCTTATGTGCCTTCAAACTGCTAGCCTGAGTGAAAGCTTTATTACAAACATCACACACATGATTCTTCTCTCCTGTATGTATAAGCTTATGTAACTTCAAACTGCCAGCCTCAGTGAAAGCTTTATTACAAACATCACAAACATGATTCTTCTCTCCTGTATGTTTAAGCTTATGTTTCTTCAAATCACCAGCCTGAGTGAAAGCTTTATTACAAACATCACACACATGATTCTTCTCTCCTGTATGTATAAGCTTATGTTTCTTCAAATCACCAGCCTGAGTGAAAGCTTTATTACAAACATCACACATATGATTCTTCTCTCTTGTATGTATAAGCTTATGTAACTTCAAACTGCCAGCCTGAGTGAAAGCTTTATTACACACATCACACACATGATTCTTCTCTCCTGTATGTATAAGCTTATGTTTCTTCAAATGGCCAGCCTCAGTGAAAGCTTTATTACAAACATCACAAACATGATTCTTCTCTCCTGTATGTATAAGCTTATGTTTCTTCAAATTACCAACACGAGTGAAAGCTTTATTACAAACATCACATACAAAATTCTTTTGCTCTCCATGCTTCTGTTGCTGCTTTGTCTCTCTTCTACACTCCTGATCTCTGAGACTAACTTCACTGTGGGGAATGACTGAGGCAAAAGAGAACTTGACCAATAATGGCTGTGGTGTTGAGTTGACAGTAAGCAGTTGTGTAGCACATGCAATTGGAATCTGAAAAAAAACACAAGATTTACAAAAAATTCTAACTATAAAGTGTTCATCATCATCATCATCATCATCATCATCATCATCATCATCATCATCATCATCATCATCATCATTATCATCATCATCATCATCATCATCATCATCAAAGTGGTCCTGATTCGGCTCTTTGCAGTCCGCTGACCCTATAAACAATGACTAACTAATATTCTCATACGGTTCAAAAATCCATAATTCTATCGGCAGTTAGACTCAGATGTTTTTTTGAGATCTCAACAAGTAACATCACCTTGATGTTCATTGGTGTGGCGACCAAATTTGGTACCCAGAATTGGATCAACAGGTTGTTGTGTATACGTTACATGTATTTATATATATAGAGTATTGAATATTTGTTTGTCTCGGTGTGTGCATTATGGAGTAAGAGAGAGAGAGAGAGAGAGAGAGAGAGAGAGAGAGTAGGGGTGAGGTAGAGTGTGGTGGAATTAATGGTAGTTGTTGCATTCATCGAAATCGCTTCAATCATGCAGGTCATTTGAATTCATTATTTCATGGTTCGCATTTCAAACCTAAAGTTAACGTGATTATGAAAAAAGAAACCATATGAATAAGTTGTTGACACTACATCTAATAGTGGCCATGTAGGCCTGTGTCTGTGTTTCTGTCCATTGGCAGGGCGCTGATGGACACAAGGGTGTTGCGGATGTCCGGGTAGAGAGTTTCTTCGTGTCCCTATTCCCAGTCCACACTATGTACTCAGTACCCAACCTTTATTGGACTGATGACCCTTTCCGCATTTTCCCTAAAATATCCTCATGAATAGTCATCCCCGATTGTTACATTTGCGACGCGCACGATGGTGCGTGTGAAACGCGCGCGATAGATCTGATCGTTTTATTTTGCAAAGCATTCAATAACAGAGTGTATTTACCTTTGATTTGATTTTGCATTGTTGTTAGAAGAAGCTTTGTATAACGTTGATAATATTCGTTGGTCGATATTATTGGAGAATTCTCTAGAGTTGCTTGTTTACTATCATCAAATAATCTAGATAGATCCACTGTAAGCTGAGAGCTACTTTTATGATGAAGAATAATGTATGACGTAAGACAGTGATGACAAAGTTTATTCCGATTGGTTGTAATGTGTCAAGCTCGAACATTCTGACATTATCTGGAGTCTATAATAAACTATATAATTGATGCACTGTGTAGAGTTGAAAGTTGTGGTTGAGAAAGAGAAAAGCGATTGAGCGATTGTAAGCAGTTGTTGATGTACGCTAAATAATAACGGATTTTTATATAGCGGGTACTCCGGCCTATGACCAGACTCAAATAAAGTTGGAAAACTTCATATGACAACTCCTGTCTTGTTGCTGAGTGAACAGGTTGCGTGGATAAACGAATCTGAGTTACACCTATCAGGATTCAAGCTTCGGGGCTGAATCAACTACTGATAAAAAAACGAGTGTAAAACCGAGCCTTTAGGCGTAGAGGTCGGTCGTGTTCGAGTGACGTTGAGAGATCTGCGATCGCATCATAGTCGTTGACATCTCATGCGATTTTAACGAGAGTGAGTCTGCAACGTCTGCTTTCAGCTACGCATCGTAAGTACTCTACAAGTGGTCCACGAAGGCTTACAGGCTGGAGAGCTGAAGAAAGGATCGTCATCCCTTTTCGCTTAAATCGCCCTTCATGTTAATCATAATTGCAGTCTTCATCGTGGTTCATCGGTCGTCTAGGTCGACATTACTGTCAGAAATAATTGGAAGCCGACGATGCTGTAGTTACTTTGATAGGGCAGAGTTCTAATTCTTTGTAGTGGCGTCAAGGAAGGCTAATCTCATCATCATCGTCACAGTAGGCATCATCGTCATTATCACCTTCATACACATCATCATCTTCGTCATCATTGTTAAAGTTCGTAACTTGAACTTTTAGAAAGAACAAGAAGAAGACCAGAGCTCATGAACATGACCGGTTTATTCCAAAACTCAAGAAAAAGGGAAGGGAAATAACTCCCAGTTACAAAGGATAAAAGATAACTCTGGGGCGATCATAGGCACATGATCGAGCAATAATGTAACATCCCCCATCGTTTAGCAAGTCCGAGATCAACAGAGTGCGTAAGTTCGGAACGCGTTCAGAAACCGCGAGCGAACGAATAGATCGAACGACACCGAAATACAAAGACAACGGTTCGATTCGAAATCGAGGGTTAAATCGTCTTTAAATCAGGTACACAAAGTTTTTCAGTCTTGGCACTTTCACTTCGCTACCGAAACGCGTTCGAATTAGAATCTTTGGTGAACTTCCAACAGCAGCAGGTTTTTCAGAATAGGATCGGGTTATCGGTCGAAAGGGTGTTGATGGTTGAGTTGGCATCAGGACTACAGGCACGGGGCTTGGTCTACAGGGTGATGTAGATAGCTGGTCCTCAGGACTCTGAACATCAGGAACAGCGTCAGAAGTAGGATCAGAAGCGCCAGTTGTCTGGTCAGCAGGGGATAACACTTTCTTCAAGTGTACACGATTGCGACGATAGATAGCATCGCCAGAAGCAACTTCATAGGATCTTTCATCAAGTCGATTCATAACAGTACCACTTGCCCATTTCTTGGATCCGACACCGTACGGTTTCAGTTTCACAACGTCACCTTCCTCAAGAGGAGGTAAGTCCTTAGCATGGGAATTATAGTAGTGAGCAGATTTCTTCTGTTTCTAAAGTAGTTTTGCTCTGTGATTCTCAAGTTCAACAGTTCTAGGCTTCAACAGGTTCTCAGACATCGGCATTAGAGTTCTTGTTCTTCGATTCAGAAAAGACTGTACCGGGCTGGTACCAATTTGGTTAGGAGTGTTGCGATGATTGAGCAAGGCTACCCAGCTAACCACAATTTCGGGGGGCCCGCATCGGGCAGCCCGATGGGGCCCGGATCGGGCTACCGATCGGGCAAATGGAAATTGGAACCGACTCGGGCCCGATTCGGGCAAAGATCTGGCGATCGTCGGGCTACCCGAAACTTACCCGATCGTAACCCCACGTTCGCCAAACAGTAGCCCGACTTTCGATAAAGATTGGGCGATCGTCGGGGTAACCAAAACTTACCCGACCGTAACCCAACCTTTGCCGAACGGTAACCCAATTCCGGCAAAGATCGGGCATACCCAACACCAACCCTATTGTAACCCAACTTAAACCAGAAACAACCCCGATAATGCCCCATCCCTGGCCAATGCTGATTTACCCTAAAATCATATCCCACATATTGTTTATGATATGTGATTGCATGAAGAAAGAATTGAGATGTCTGGTGTTAATAGGGACTGTCGGCACAGGCGTTTTTGTTTTCGGAAGTCCTTGGTGTGTCCCCACTTAAGTATTTACACACCATTTCGATAACGATATAGAAATATTAACGTCATCTTCGTCGCTATCAAAATCGTGTGTAAATACATAAACGAAAGGCAAAGCCCCCAAAAACAACCACAGCGGAATAGGTTTTCGCAGGCAAACACAATATCCGAGCACATGCAACTGTAGAAGAAAACTGTAGAAAATTGGCGCCTAAGTACAACCGGAAAAGACCAGCAGTAATGGGCACGGAAATTTACCCTTAACCTTATAATGTATAAATAAATACAATAGTTAAAAGAAACATTTTAACAATAATTTACATATTGTATGATAAAAATTAAGAATTATAAGCACAATTAAATAATGATATCTTGCTGAATTGATTTTGTATAAATATTTTTCACATACGTACGCCGCAGCATATGTGAAGCAGACGAAACATTCCAGACAGTTTAGCCAATTAGAAGCGAGAGTAGGCCTATGTTAGCGTGTGCGCAGCGTGGCTTTGTGGTGGGGCAGAATCGGGCTGCAGACTGGAGGGCGAATCGTTACATTTCTAGACTCAGCTACGCATCGGGTTTTTGTAGGGCTATGTGGGTCCCTACTAAAACCCGACAAAAGTCGGGATGCCCTATGCGGCCCGAGTGTAGCCCCGATCGGGCTGGTTTGCTGGGTAGGAACTGGTCATCCTTGTTTTTCACCAGCAGAGTCTTAGCAGTCTTGACAGCAGATTCAGCTTTTCCATTAGATCTTGGATAGTGTGGGCTACTAGTACAATGTTCAAAATCCCAATCTTTGGCAAACCTTGAAAATGATTCTGACGTAAATTGTGGACCGTTATCAGAGATCACAGTGCAGGGTATGCCATATCTGGCAAAGTGAGCTTTCAGTTTGCTGACAACGATGGAGGCTTTAGTGTCCTCCAGTCGATCAATCTCAAAGTAGTTGCTAAAATAGTCCACAGTGACTAGATAGTCTTTGCCTTCAAGCTCAAACAGGTCTACGCCTATCTTCTCCC
>CM072522.1:58993878-59124272 GCA_036898135.1 Oncomelania hupensis | reverse complement strand
ATTATTTGTGATCCTGAGATTGTGGAGATTCACAGGGACGCCTTGGCAGCAAAGGTCAAGAAAGATGTGGATGACCTGCAGACTGTGGTCCAGGGTCATGATGAGCGAATTAAAGGCCTACAGAAGAGAAATGCACATTTAGAGCAGTATTCCCGACAGAACAGCGTCACAATATTGGGCAGTCCTCATTGTGATGGCCAGAAATAGTGAGGCGTTTATGATGACTGTGGCCAAAGAAATAGGAGTGACAATTGATATCAACTTTGTTGACAGGTTGCATGGGGTTGGCCCAAAGCCAATGGATGGCTCTCATCGACCCATCATAGTAAAAGTCATGTCGTTTACAGAAAAGATAAAGCTGAGATCATAGTAAAAGTCATGTCATTTACAGAAAAGATAAAGCTGACATCATAGTAAAAGTCATGTCATTTAGACAAAAGATAAAGCTGACATCATAGTAAAAGTCATGTCATTTAGACAAAACATAAAGCTGACATCATAGTAAAAGTCATGTCATTTAGACAAAAGATAAAGCTGATATCATAGTAAAAGTCATGTCATTTAGACAAAAGATAAAGCTGACACCATAGTAAAAGTCATGTCATTTACACAAAAGGTAGAGCTGACATCATAGTAAAAGTCATGTCATTTAGACAAAAGATAAAGCTGACATCATAGTTAAAGTCATGTCATTTACAGAACGATAAAGCTGACATCATAGTAAAAGTCATGTCATTTACAGAAAAGATAAAGCTGACACCATAGTAAAAGTCATGTCATTTACACAAAAGATAGAGCTGCCATCATAGTAAAAGTCATGTCATTTAGACAAAAGATAAAGCTGACATCATAGTAAAAGTCATGTCATTTAGACAAAAGATAAAGCTGACATCATAGTAAAAGTCATGTCATTTAGACAAAAGATAAAGCTGACATCATAGTAAAAGTCATGTCATTTACACAAAAGATAGAGCTGACATCATAGTAAAAGACATGTCATTTAGACAAAAGATAAAGCTGACATCATAGTAAAAGTCATGTCATTTAGACAAAAGATAAAGCTGACATCATAGTAAAAGTCATGTCATTTAGACAAAAGATAAAGCTGATATCATAGTAAAAGTCATGTCATTTAGACAAAAGATAAAGCTGACACCATAGTAAAAGTCATGTCATTTACACAAAAGGTAGAGCTGACATCATAGTAAAAGTCATGTCATTTAGACAAAAGATAAAGCTGACATCATAGTAAAAGTCATGTCATTTACAGAACGATAAAGCTGACATCATAGTAAAAGTCATGTCATTTACAGAAAAGATAAAGCTGACACCATAGTAAAAGTCATGTCATTTACACAAAGATAGAGCTGCCATCATAGTAAAAGTCATGTCATTTAGACAAAAGATAAAGCTGACATCATAGTAAAAGTCATGTCATTTAGACAAAAGATAAAGCTGACATCATAGTAAAAGTCATGCCATTTAGACAAAAGATAAAGCTGACATCATAGTAAAAGTCATGTCATTTACACAAAAAGATAGAGCTGACATCATAGTAAAAGACATGTCATTTAGACAAAAGATAAAGCTGACATCATAGTAAAAGTCATGTCATTTAGACAAAAGATAAAGCTGACATCATAGTAAAAGTCATGTCATTTAGACAAAAGATAAAGCTGATATCATAGTAAAAGTCATGTCATTTAGACAAAAGATAAAGCTGACACCATAGTAAAAGTCATGTCATTTACACAAAAGGTAGAGCTGACATCATAGTAAAAGTCATGTCATTTAGACAAAAGATAAAGCTGACATCATAGTAAAAGTCATGTCATTTACAGAACGATAAAGCTGACATCATAGTAAAAGTCATGTCATTTACAGAAAAGATAAAGCTGACACCATAGTAAAAGTCATGTCATTTACACAAAAGATAGAGCTGCCATCATAGTAAAAGTCATGTCATTTAGACAAAAGATAAAGCTGACATCATAGTAAAAGTCATGTCATTTAGACAAAAGATAAAGCTGACATCATAGTAAAAGTCATGCCATTTAGACAAAAGATAAAGCTGACATCATAGTAAAAGTCATGTCATTTACACAAAAGATAGAGCTGACATCATAGTAAAAGACATGTCATTTAGACAAAAGATAAAGCTGACATCATAGTAAAAGTCATGTCATTTAGACAAAAGATAAAGCTGACATCATAGTAAAAGACATGTCATTTAGACAAAAGATAAAGCTGACATCATAGTAAAAGTCATGTCATTTAGACAAAAGATAAAGCTGACATCATAGTAAAAGTCATGTCATTTACAGAAAAGATAAAGCTGACTTCATAGTAAAAGTCATGTCATTTACAGAAAAGATAAAGCTGACATCATAGTAAAAGTCGTGTAATTTACAGAAAAGATAAAGCTGACTTCATAGTAAAAGTCATGTCATTTAGACAAAAGATAAAGCTGACATCATAGTAAAAGTCATGTCATTTAGACAAAAGATAAAGCTGACATCATAGTAAAAGTCATGTCATTTAGACAAAATATAAAGCTGACATCATAGTAAAAGTCATGTCATTTAGACAAAAGATAAAGCTAACATCATAGTAAAAGTCATGTCATTTAGACAAAAGATAAAGCTGACATCGCAGAAGAAACAACTTGTTCCCAGAGCTGACCTGGCCGCGGCCGCCTTATAAGTGGAACAAGTCTTATACCTTTAAACGCAAACTGTTTATCAGCGACGACTTGATTCCGTAGCAGGCTCGGGTTATGGCCAGAGCTAGAGAACTGACGAAGGCTGGTCATTTGGATCGGGCTTGGGTCCGAGGAGGGTCCATCTGCGTGAAATTCAAGGATGGTACTGTGCACGTGACTAATCAGTTGTCTGATCTGGCCTGTTTCGATGCCTGAGTCTGATCAGCTGATAGATTAATCTACTTTGTAATGAAATATAAACTATTCTTTTGTCAACTATTTGGTTCTCAACCTTACTGCTGTATGTCCTAAAACAATTACTAGTCTGCATTAGTGTCGGAGATCTATGAGGTTACCATGCGAACAGTCACTGAATGTGCTATTTTTATAAACCTTCCACACAAACTTTTGCAAGTCCTTGAAACTGCTGAATCATTACTTGAATTACATGTTACTATCTATTTTACTATGTATGCAATCATACTATAACTATGGTTTACTTATTATTACTTCTGTTACCATTATGACTATATTGTGATATTTACTATCCTATGATAGTAACTCAAATAGTCGTCTCACAAAAATGTGACTGGTGTTACATCCTTTACAATTGTTGTGAGAATTGCCCAGCGACAATGCCATAATGTTTATTGGGACGTTTGGGAGGATCGGATGATCGGAATCTCTACAAACTTGGTAAAGATTTCTGCTATTAGAAAAAAACAAAACAACAACAACAACAACAACAAACACACCTTGTGGAAATGCAAATACAACTTTAGACAATTCGATCGATGGTAAAATGACAATCAGAATATCGTATAAAAATAAACCAAACTTTACAGGACACACTTGATAATGAAAAGCAAAAAGTGTGGTTTGATTGTGTTCCACGCTAAGTGTGTTAGTTTTGCACAGGCGCACGCTCTTGCATACAACTGTGAACTGAGTTGTGTATATATGCTGTGTTGTTGTGCTGCTTCTGTTGCAAGCCTACGTCGCCAGTATCTAGTATGGTTCTGTTGATAAACAAGTGTGACTCGCCGCGAGAATCTCCAATGATCAACCCCGCCTGTTATTAGTTTTACAATCTTGGCTTTTGCCCTTACATTTGCACTGTCTGAAGGTGATGTTCGTGCATTATTGTTTTCTTAGTCATCGTATCTTGCTTTTTATTTGCTAACGCTATGTTGGCTTGTTAGGACTTAGTGTATATAGTATAGTGTAGTAGTAGGTGATGTAGTATGTGCTGTTTTTCATTTACATTTAGGAAAAAAGCATTAAGAAAAAAAAAATGACCATGATAAACATCTTGCGAAGTTTATCAAACAAGCTACTACTTTGGAAATGACTGACAAACATAAATATGTTCAAGAATGTTTTTATTGACTTGAAAGACAAAGAGAACGGGAGATTAAACAAACAGATAAGGAAAGGGAATCCAAAAAACTAGAACAGGAAATGGAATCCCAAAAAACTAGAAAAGGAAATGGAGTCCAAAAAACGAGAAAAGGAAATGGAATCCAAAAGATTAGAAACAGAAAACGAAATGGAATAAAAAAAAACTAGAAAATGAAATGGAATCCAAAAGACTACAAATAGATATGGAATCCAAAAGACTACAAACAGATAGTAATCCAAAAGAACAGATAGGAATTGGTGGAAAGAACAAAACAACGAGAAATGGACATTGAACTTGAGAGGGAAAAAACAAAACATTTAGAAATACACACTACTCAGGAGGATCATGTAGCTTGTCAACATCACGATCAAATTTATGTAAAGCATCAGGAACAATGGGTTGTGTATTTGTCTGCTTTACTTGAAGGAAATGCTTTGAGTACGAGTTTGTATCACAGTTTAGCTGCCAATGGACATTGTGATTATGAGATTTTGAAAGACAACTTGTTGAAAAATTTCCAATGTACTGCTGAAGGTTTGAGAGAGAAATTTTGTACTACCACACCAGACTCTAATGAACCGTTTCAAACTTTTGGCATTGAACTTAATCGATTGTTTGATCGATGGGTTGCACTTTCAGGTGTAGAACGTTCGCTAGATGGGATCCTATCCTATCCTGTCCCGTAACTCCGAGGCCGTAGTAGTCCACAGATGATCATTTAACCAGCATATTCCATCTTTCTCTGTCCTCAGCAGCCCTGATGGCTTCGCTCAGTGTCAAACCAGTCCATTCTCGAAAGTTGTCCTCCCACCTCTTTTTCGGTCTCCCTCTTCATCTACCTCCTTGCACTGTGCCTTGCAGAATGGTCTTTGCAAGGATTGATGATTTGGTGATGTGGTCATACCATCGGAGTTTCCGTTTCTTCGCCACTGTGAGCAGGTCATCGTGTTGTCCAATGGCTTGTGTGATGGTCTGTCGGATTTCGTCGTTGGTGATGTGTTGGGTATAGGAAAAGCACAGAAGTCTTTTGTAGCACCTCATCTCCATGCTTTGTATTCTTTGTTGGAGATTGTTACGTTGAAACGCGAAGGATAGTATGTCTGAAACGCGCACGATAGATCTAATCGCTTTGCTTTGCAAAGTATTCGATAATAGAGTGTGTTTACCTTTGATTTGAGTTTGCATTGTTGTTAGGAGAGGCTTTGTATAACGTTGATAATTTTTGCTAGTCGATATTATTGGAGAATTCTCTAGATTTGCGTGTTTACTGTCGATGGAAACTTCCCGATAAATGTCGAAGTTTGAGAACATTCTTGGAATGTGAAAAAAAAATGTATGACGTAAGTCAGTGATGACGAACTTTAATTTGATTGGTGGTAAAGCGTCATCGGGAACATTCTGACGTTATCTCGATCGAGAGAAAATCTATAAAATGGATGCTCTGTGTGTGGGTTAGAGGTGATAGTGAGTTGGAAAGTAAAAAGTTGAGAGTGAAAAGGCGATTGTATGCAGTTGTTGATGTGTGCTGAATAAAGTGGAAAACTTCATATGTCGACTCTGTGACTTGTATGCTGATTGAACGGGTTGCGTGGATAAACGAATCCGAGTTTACACCTATCAGGAGAATTCAAGCATTGGGGCTGAATCAACTACTGATAGAAAAACACCAACATCAAACGAGTGTAACATTTTGGGGGCCAAGCCGGGATCCACGTCATAGCCAAGGGTTCAACTGCTAAAACAAGCGAGTCAACGTTACGAGAGGCAGTCATCGAGGATAGTCGCCAACAAGTTGCGTCGGGAGGGGCCAACATACTGGGACTACATCCCCGATAGATTCGGGTTGACTGCAAGGGCGTGTAGTTGCTGAATAGTTGCTTCGTGAGCGAACAACAGATCGAGACTACGTGGCTGCCGCAAGACTACGTCGAGGGACAGTCTCGAAGCTACATCGCCAGTTTTACAGGGAGCGACGAGCAGACGTCGCGTCTACTTCAGCACAGGAGCGTGTACATCAACACCAGCGTGGTGCAGCGTCGCATACGACGAGGACAGCGGGTCCTGCGTCAGCGAAAGCGACTAGTGGCAAGCATCAGCGCTACTGCAGAAAGCGTGCTGTTCTAGAACAGTCTAGAAAGATACAGCACAGTCAAGAACTTTCCAGAAAAGAACTTTCCAGAATAGTACATTCCAGAAAAGCATCAAGATGGCTGACTTCTGGCAGAAAGGGGTTGAACTAAATCTAAAAGGCAAACAGTTGACGGAGTACGTCAAATTCCAGGAGTGAATATTGCGTGAAGAAAGAGAAGAACAGCGACGGCGAGAAGAAATAGAGTTAGAACGGAAGCGTCTGAAAAGGGAAGAGCAGCGACGGCGTGAAGAAAGAGAAGAACAGCGGCAAGAAAAGAAGCTGAGCGTCAATACCAGCTAGAGTTGGCGCGTATCCAAAACAATCAGCATGCGTCACAAGTTATCAGTGACAACAAAGCTCCAAAATTGCCAGCGTTTGTCGACGGGAAGGACGAGATCTACAGTTATTTGGCGAGATTTGAAAGGTTTGCCAAAAGCTCTAACTAGCAACCTCAAGACTGGGCGATTCGACTAAGTGCACTTCTGACGGGGCAAGCACTCGACGTCTACACCAGATTGTCGGACGATGACGCTAAAGACTACGACGTCTTGAAAGAGGCCCTATTGCAGTGCTACAACTTTACAGAGAAGGGCTACCGTAAACGCTTTCGTGAATGCCTGCCTTTGTCAGACGAGACGCCAAAGCAGTTTGTGGAGCGCCTGTCGTCATATTTACACAAGTGGGTGGAATTATCAGGCAAAGGGAAGACTTACGAGAGTCTCCATGATCTGATTGTAAGGGAGCAATTACTCAACGCCTGCCCTAAGGACCTCGAGATCCAACTGGAAATACAAAAGTTGCAGACGCTAAAAGACGTTGCTGAAGCTGCTGAAAGATATCTCATCGCTTATGAGAAGACGCTGGGGCCACCCAAGGCGACGAAACATTTTCAGAAGACTGGAAACCATGGAAACCAGATCCAGGGGAGCCAGACGAGCCAGAAACAGACGGACTCCACGCCTCCTCCCAGGGAAGGGCATTCAAGAGGCTGTTTCACCTGCAACGCTACAGACCACAGAGCGGCTAACTGTCCTCAAAACAAAAGTAGCGGACAGCGGGGCAGTACGGACAATGCAGCGGCGGGCAACCGACAGAGGCGGTTCTCCAATAAACGGCAAAACAGTAGATTTGACCATCAAGTGTGCGGCGGGAGCGTCATTCTTCCGAGTGAGACCAAGCGCACAGCTACTCCTGCGGACGTGCAAGAGTGCTTGACCGATGGCCAACTTCTCCTTGCCAACGGAAAATCCATCCCCGTCGTCGCCAGCGCAGCTGTGACCGTCCAGAACATGCCTGTTTCCAAGGGACGCGTCGGAAATCATGAAGTGACTGTTCTAAGAGACTCTGGCTGCAGTGGGGTCATCGTCAGAGAAGACCTAATCGATAAAGAACAGTTCACTGGCGATTCAAAATGGACACTTATGGCCGACAGCAAATGTGTGAGAGCGCCAGTTGCGAAAGTTCATGTCAGCACCCCTTTCTACATAGGCGAAGTAGAAGCGGTTTGCCTGTAGAAGCCGCTGTATGATTTGATGATCGGGAACATCAACGGCGCGAGACGACCCGACGACCCCGATCCAGAGTGGAGTCCTGCCTCAACCCAACGCGTCGAAGTTGTGGAGGAGGATCCATTACCATTTCCCGATGGAGACCTTTCAGAGCTGCTACGGGACAATGTGGCTACTCCGGCTCAGCCCTGCCGACCAGAGATCGTCGGTGCTGTTACTACCAGGGCCCAGGCCAAGAGAGACAAGACGTCTACGCCAACTTAAAGTCGCCGACAACTCCAAAGCTGCCATCGTGGACAGAGATAAACTGATCCAGCTCCAGGAAGCTGATAGCACTTTAAACAAGTACAGGAACCGCCAAGACCACGTGACCAAAGGCAGTGGCACGGTCTATTTTGAGGTGAAGGCCAAGATCCTGTACAGAATCTTCCAGCACCCGATGGTCAACGGAGAGAAACCACTACGTCAAGTATTGGTACCATTACCTCTAAGGCGCCAGGTGATGGAAGTAGCTCACGACTCCATCATGGGAGGTCACTTAGGCATCAAGAAGACGTCAGACGGAAGTTGGACACTAACAGCACGGGAAGTTGGACAATGACTCAGGTAATGTTCTTACGAAATCGGGTTACAACAGCCATAGCACGGGAAGTTGGACACTAACAGCACGGGAAGTTGGACACTAACAGCACGGGAAGTTGGACACTAACAGCACGGGACGTTGGACACTAACAGCACGGGATGTTGGACACTAACAGGGACAATAACCCAGGTAATGTTCTTAGAAAATCGGGTTACAAATTCCATAGCAAGGGAAGTTGGACACTAACAGCACGGGAAGTTGGACACTAACAGCACGGGAAGTTGGACACTAACAGCACGGGAAGTTGGACACTAACAGCACAGGAAGTTGGACAATAACCCAGGTAATGTTCTTAGAAAATCGGGTTACAAATTCCATAGCGCGGGAAGTTGGACACTAACAGCACAGGAAGTTGGACACTAACAGCACAGGAAGTTGGACACTAACAGCACGGGAAGTTGGACACTAACAGCACAGGAAGTTGGACACTAACAGCGCAGGAAGTTGGACACTAACAGCACGGGAAGTTGGACACTAACAGCACAGGAAGTTGGACACTAACAGCACAGGAAGTTGGACACTAACAGCACAGGAAGTTGGACACTAACAGCACGGGAAGTTGGACACTAACAGCACAGGAAGTTGGACACTGACAGCACGGGAAGTTGGACATTAACCCATGTAATGTTTTTAGGAAATCGGGTTAAAAGCTGTTCAGTGGTTCTTAACATACGGCAAGCAAGCAACTGACCCTTTCACCGACTTTTGGCTTAACCTAAAATTAAAGTATTGCCAGATAAGTGTGGAAAAGCAAATTGGGATTAATAGACTTACGTCTCGTGGACAACATGCTTTGATCTCCTGATTATCGCAGAGTTCATGACCCCGTTTACATTTAAAGTTCTGGCAGCAACCATGGCAAGACCTCGGGACAAGAAATCATCCCATCACAGTGCAATATGTCTACCATCCCATCACAATACAACCTGTCTACCATCACATCACAATACAATGTGTCTACCATCACATCACAATACAACATGTCTACCATCACATCACAATACAACCTGTCTACCATCACATCACAATACAACATGTCTACCATTCACACTACAATATGTCTACCCTCACATCACAATACAACATATCTATCATCACATCACAAAGCATTATTTCTACCATCACATCATAATACAACACGTCTACCATCACATCACAATACCACACACATCATATCTATCTTCACATTACAATTCAACATGTATACCATCACATCATACTACAACATGTCTACCATCAAATCACAATACACCGTGTCTACCATCACATCACAATACAACATGTCCAGTGATCAGGATGGACGTCGGTTTTCGGCATTTTACCCATAGAATTTTAAAATGACCTATTGACTTGACAGTGAGTCGGTCATACGACCTATTGATTTTCCAGGCAGTCAGTCAAGCCTATGACCATTTTCAAAAGGATACATCATCCTCGCTGACCTCAATTTATTCAGATCATTTTTTTCTGAGCGAAGTTTTGATTCAAAACAATGAATAGAAAACGGAAATGGGTTTATCTAACACTGGATGAAACCAAGTGAGGACACTTTCCGGCGTCAATAAACGGTTCGAAGAGATTTTGAAACGGTTCGTAAAAGACAGTTGATCTACAAACAAATACAGCGTGACTTACTTCGTCGCCTAGAGGAGACGAAACTTACTTTTCCGTTTCTAGTCTTTTACCGACACTGTCACTGAGCACGCTGCTAACCTCTATCATTTCAAAGTATACTTCGGGCTCGCTGTTTAAAAGTGACCGAAAGAGCGGAATATTGCTACAAGGGTTCGGGTAAGGGTTAGTTGTAGATCTATCCCTAGCCCTTGCCCTAATCCTTTTCTGTATTAAAATGTAATTGAGCGGGCTGCTAACCTCGCCGAAGTATCCCTTCAAGGGACATGGTATGGGGCGCCATGTGTCCATTTATTCTATGTGACCATTCTATACATAGACTAAATTCTATGCACATAGAAAACATTCTATGCACACACAAAGCATTCATTAGTTGAAATTCCATTTATAAAAAAGAAACCAATATTGTAAGTCATAGAATAAAATTCTTTGAATAGAATAACATTCTATACTATAGTGTAAAATTCTATGTCCATAATAAAGCTCTATGCATAGAATAACATTTTGTAATAGAGAATAAGATTCTATGTATGTAATACAATTCTATACTATAGAATGCACTTGTATGCATAGAATGAATTATATTACAAAGAATGAATTCTATAACATAGAATAAATTCTTTAACATAAAACACATTGCATGACATAGAATGAATTCTATACGCATAGAATTCATTCTATAACATAGATTGAATTCTTTAACATAAAATAAATTATATGACACAAAATGAATTCTGTGTGCATAGAATAAATTGTATAACATAGAATGAATTCTTTAATAAAGAATGAATTATATATGCATAGAATGAATTGTATAGCATAGAATGAATTCTATGACATAGAATGAATTCTATGACATAGAATTCATTCTATAGGCATAGAATGAATAGTATAACATAGAATGAATATGATGACATAGAATTAATTCTATGACATAGAATTAATTCTATAACATAGAATGAATTCTATAGCATAGAATAAAATTCTATGACATTGAATTTATTTTATAGCATGGAATGAATTATATGTTACAGAATGAATTCTATATCATAGAATTCATTTATGCTATAGAATTCATTCTATGTTATAGAATTCATTGATCACCTTGATCGCAACCCATCACCAATCACATACACACCACAAACCATCACCTTGATCGCAACACATCACCAATCATATACACACCACAAACCATCACCTTGATCACAACCCATCACCTTGATCACAACCCATCACCTTGATCACAACCCATCACCCATCATATACACACCACAAACCATCGTTGATTGATTGATTTATTGTTGCTTTAGGTCCAGCGGACTCTTCCGAGCCAAATCAGGACCGGACAACCCCCGATCCGCATAAAAGATCTGCTGAAACAACCCCAGTGGGAAAATTGAACGCCCTCCAACGGCCAGTCACTTTACAATAAAGACATCCCACGCGGGGGACGGCTGAGGGTTGACCTCAACTACGCGAACACCCCGGTTACAAAAACAAAATAGAATACAAACATTATAAATCATCAAAAAAACACATACATATAAAATGCCTATAGTGCTAAATAGTACAATCATAGGAAGCCCTAGTGACCACCCGGCAGAAAGCGTCCAACACTCCCAAGCTGATCCAACAGACCTCATACACAAACAAGGAGTCTTGTCCAGGAAGAGTTTTCAAGAAAAAAGGTAGGTCATTCCACAAACCATCACCTTGATTACAACCCATCACCAATCATATACACACCACAAACCATCACCTTGATCGCAACCCTCACCAATCATATCATATCAAGGAACATTTGGCAAGCACGGGATATAATATTTTAAAGACCTCACACACGTACTTTCCAATAGCGTGTCAACTTACGGGGCAATAAATAGAAGGGCACAAGCAGACAAAACAAAGAGTTTCGTTTTTGCCACCATGTTGATGTTGATTCAAAAGGACAAATGCGAGTCTCGTACTAACACAAACACCCCCCAACAATAATGATCGATTTCTATATCTATATGTATTTCACAAATTATGGTTCAGTACGACGGTTCCTGGCCAATCACAGATGACATTATTTATAGCAAGCAATAACCCCTACGATTTAAAAAAAAGGCGTATGCGGGAGACTCAAGACTGTACAAGGACACTGCTGAAATACACGTGTCAAGGTGCAGAGATGGTCCGCCATTTTAGCATTGACACGTGTCCTGCTGCTAGCGTTTAGTCTAGATCTGCCAAGTCAAGTCGAAGTCGAAACCTTTAATAGGATAATAGCAATATGTCCTATTGACCTGTCTTACAGCTAGTCCTTAATAAAAAAGTGTTAAATAAAACTTCAGAACAAACAAAACATTTAACATAAAATTGATTTGAAACTATTACAAACTTTAACAATGGTAAGAATTTTTTAAACAATTACTAAAGAAATTATTGTACCGAAATACACATACTCCCTCTCCCCAACCCCCTCCAATACCCCTTTTCTACTCCCATTCTCCCCCCCCCCTCCACCACAACCACACACGTACACAAGCTAATTTACACATGAACAAATTAAACTGTCACAAGATAGGAAAGAACAAAATGTATACAACCATCTTAAATATTAGGAGCAAGGTAAAATAGAAATTTGTGGAGTCTAATTTGAAACAATGTTAATGATTTACTTTTGTTGATCTCTTGTGGTAGAGAATTCGACATACTTGGACCAAACTATGACAGAGATGCTTTAAATAGTTTTAAGTGTGGATGTGGCAAGGTTAAATTATGTATGAAAATTGAATAACGATACGAAGGTTTGCTACAAACGTACTTTTAATTAATCAGGAGCTCTATTGTTTAATATTTTGTACATTGAAACGGCTTTATTGTAAATAAGGTGTTTGTTAAGGGGAAGCATACCAGCAAGTTTTAATTTTGAATCAGATTTGAATTGACAGTAACACGGCAAATCCAGAAATTACGCTTTCGAGAAAACGCGTTTTTTTTTCTTTTCTGTTTAAAATGCGATCTTATATAGTGTTCATTATACCGTAGGATATATCACAAACCGTGTAATTCAATCCACGCTATATCAGTCATTTTGTTTGACAAAACTAGAGGAGATGAAAAAAACAACAACATTGTCATTACTATGACAGTGCTTCCCTCTGTGAGGTCTTTCTCCTCATTTCACAATCTAACACATTTAGTGTACATCTTTTGACTGCCAGTCTAACACATTTAGTGTACATCTTTTGACTGCCAGTCTTTCTCCTCATTTCACAGTCTAACACATGTAGTGTACATCTTTTGACTGCCAGTCTTTCTCCTTATTTCACAATCTAACACATTTAGTGTACATCTTTTGACTGCCAGTCTTTCTCGTCATTTTACAATCTAACACATTTAGTGTACATCTTTTGACTGCCAGTCTTTCTCCTCATGTCACAATCTAACACATTTAGTGTACATCTTTTGACTGCCAGTCTTTCTCCTCATTTCACAATCTAACACATTTAGCGTACATCTTTTGACTGCAAGTCTTTCTCCTCATTTCACAATCTAACACATTTAGTGTACATCTTTTGACTGCCAGTCTTTCTAGCATAACTTTAGAACAATTTATTCCTCAGTCTTTTGTTACGATTACTATTGAAATTTATTATTGAATAATCAGAAAACTTGACAATAATGGCAATAATGAATACAAATTTTAAATAATGTATACCGCGAAATGTATTTATAAAATTATGAACCTAAACGACATTGATAGGCGATAAAGTGCAAATATAAATAACACAAATTGATGACAATGACCTACTCGATCATATCAAAGACAGCCTAGTACTCGGTAAATGTTTTAAAGGAACGTTTCCCTATATTTATGGACCCAGTCGCTTGTCATCACTTTTCCCAAAAAAGGTAACCTTCAGGAGTGTGAAAATTACCGCACCATCAGCCTCATCAGCCATCCCAGCAAGGTCCTCCTGAAATAATACTCAACAAGCTGAACAAATCATAGCTGAAGAACAATCAGGATTCAGGGCAGGGCGAAGTACCACTGAGCAGATTTTCAACCTCAGAATAATCTGTGAGAAATACCTACAGCACCAACAACATCTATATCATGTGTTCATAGACTTCAAGAAGGCGTTTGACCGAGTCTGGCATGCAGCTCTATGGGCAACAATGAAAGTGTACAACATCAGCCCTAAAACTATTGAAGTCATCAAAAGCCTGTATGACAAGGCTACCAGTGCAGTCCTCCACAACAGCGCCATCGGGAACTGGTTAAGAACAACAATCGGTTTGCGTCAAGGATGCCTACTCTCTCCAACACTCTTCAACATCTTCCTAGAGCGCATCATGTCAGATGCTCTTGCAGACCATGAAGGCACAGTCAGCATAGGGGGTAGAGCAATCTCCAATCTTCGTTTTGCAGATGACATTGATGGATTGGATGGAGAGGAACAAGAACTTGAACAGCTGGTACAGAGGCTTGACAGAGCCTTTGGACTGGAAATAAGTGCAGAGAAGACCAAAATGATGAACAACAACACCAATGGCATCAATACGGACATCAATGTCCAAGGCCAATCTCTCAACACAGTGCATAGCTTCAAATATTTAGGAGCTATTGTATCAGACAATGGGTCCCGACAGGAAGT
The DNA here is from genome assembly GCA_036898135.1 of Oncomelania hupensis. Taxonomy (NCBI): domain Eukaryota; kingdom Metazoa; phylum Mollusca; class Gastropoda; order Littorinimorpha; family Pomatiopsidae; genus Oncomelania; species Oncomelania hupensis. The sequence continues at coordinate 59,109,609 of CM072522.1, read as the reverse complement.
CCTCTCCAGGATCGCACAAACAACTGCTGCCCTGACAAGGTTGAAGCCCATTTGGAAAGACAGGACCATCAGTCTACATTCCAAAGTAAGACTGCTGCGCTCCCTTGTCATCTACATCTTCCTATATGCTTGCGAAGCATGGACCCTCACAGCAGATCTCCAACGAAGAATACAAAGCATGGAGATGAGGTGCTACAGAAGACTTCTGGGCATTTACTTTACCCAAACCATCACCAACGACTAAGTCCGACAGATCATCACACATGCCATTGGACAACACGAAGACCTGCTAACAGTGGTGAAGAAACGGAAACTCCGATGGTATGGCCACGTCACGAGGTCATAGCTTGCAGACTATTGCAAGGCACAGCGCAAGAAGGTAGAAGAAGAGACCGAAAAAGATGGGAGGACAACATTCAAATGGACTGGTTTGACACTGAGCGAAGCCATCAGGGCTGCTAATCAGAGAAAGATGGAGTATGCTGGTTAAACGATGATCTGTGGTGCCCCTACAATTTTCGGGTTATGGGACAGGATAGGATAGGATTTCCATATTTACCTTGGCTGCACATTGTTATTTTGCATTTTATTTACCCGTCGCGTGAAGAAAACTACCCATATCACACAAAGAAGAGAATATTCACATTAGGACGTCGTATGAAGAAAACTACCCATCACACAAAGAAGAGAATATTCACATTAGGACGTCGTATGAAGAAAAACTACCACACAAAGAGAATATTCACATTAGGACGTCGTATGAAGAAAACTACCCCTATCACACAAGAAGAGAATATTCACATTAGGACGTCGTATGAAGAAAACTACCCATATCACAAAAAGAAGAGAATATTCGCAGTAGGACGTCTGTGAAGAAAACTACCCATATCACACAGAGAAGAGAATATTCACATTAGGACGTCGTGTGAAGAAAACTACCCATATCACACAAAGAAGAGAATAGTCACATTGGGACGTCGTGTGAAGAAAACTACCCATATTACACAAAGAGAATATTCACATTAGGACGTCGTGTGAAGAAAACTACCCATACCACACAAAGAAGAGAATATTCACATTAGGACGTCGTATGAAGAAAACTACCACACAAAGAACAGAATATTCACATTAGGACGTCATATGAAGAAAACTACCCATATCACACAGAGAAGAGAATATTCACATTAGGACGTCGTGTGAAGAAAACTACCCATATCACACAAAGAAGAGAATAGTCACATTGGGACGTCGTGTGAAGAAAACTACCCATATTACACAAAGAAGAGAATATTCACATTAGGACGTCGTGTGAAGAAAACTACCCATATCACACAAAGAAGAGAATATTCACATTGGGACGTCATGTGAAGAAAACTACCCATATCACACAAAGAAGAGAATATTCACAGTAGGACGTAGTTTGAAGAAAACTACCCATATTACACAGAGAAGAATATATACACATTAGTACAGTGGTGTGCATAAGTTTGGAACAGGTGCTTTTAGTCAGCGCATGCCAGCTTTCGCCTCGTCACCTTCACCTGCATCGGCCGGAACTACTTCACGTAATTACACGCAGCCAAGTAGTTACAAACATTGCTGAAGCCAGAAGTAATTCCTGTCTCTCCAAAAACTTAAAATACAAAACCTATCTGAATTTGGAGGAATGAGGAAGAAAACAAAACAATTTTATTACAAAAGCATTTCGGAAAATGTGTACAGCTTAACTTGAAAGCACTGTTCGGTGGAAATGTCGATGTAAGCATACTTGGGTAAATAATAATTGGAAGAAAATGTAAACTTCACTGTGTTTTGAGTTTCCCTTATCTTTCAATGCTTTGGTCTATATAAAGGCGTCCTACCTATGTTTCCTAGCCGCGTGAGAGCTAGTGTGACAGTGATCTTTTGCCATTTTTCTTTCTATCTCTGTACCCCAGCCTAAACACAGACTGAGCTAAACAAATAAATGTATTAAGTAGAGTCACAGGGAGATTTACTAGCGATCCCCATCGACTTAAGACGAGAGGGTAATGGCATTCCATTGTGCAGAGTCCAAATAACGGTTTGTCTGTCATCAGACTGACTCATTTTGATCTGAACCTGTTAAGTAGGCCTCTTCTTCACTCGTCAGTGGTGCCACTAGCTGGTTAAGACGTCTGACTGAGTTAGTTTGTGTTTGCTCACAGTCCGTTTGTGATGCAGAGTCTGATGTGTTTGTGGTAGTGACAGATGAGCTGGATGTGCAAGCAGCTGTTGCTTGTCTGCCTGTAGCAGTGGAGGTGTCACAGTGGATGTGACAGTCGGGTTATACGTAGCGGTTTTAAAGAATCCATATTGTTTTGTTTTCTTCTTTATGTGTCTTTCACATGCACTCCTGTTCACCTGTTTATACTGACTACAAACTGCACAGTCACTGACCTGTATGTTGGGATTGTACACTGACCACAGATGCTGTGAACCCTCAATATGCTTTGCAGCTATATGACGCAAAAAGCTCGAGTCAGACTGTTTTCTGATTTTTCGTGTACGATGTCGACATGTGAAGCATAATGTACTGGGATAGACTATACCATCAGTCTCAACAGAATACTACAAACCATACAAGTCCAAAAGTTCAGAGGCCACGGTCTTACAGAATCTATGTCTTGGAACATTTTCTCTTGTTGTTTTGGATCTCTGTCCACACAATCGGCATAAAGAGTTTAACTTCTCTCTGTGATACTGCTCTGTATGAGCTATTTGAGATTGACTATCTATTTGAATGTTATATGCCTGTCCTTCTTTCTGGTTGATCTCTCCTGTATGTAAAAGCCTATGTCTCCTTAACATGCAAGTCTGAGTAAATACTGTATTACAAACATCACACACATGTTTCTTTTGTTGTTCAATCCTCTGTTGCTGTTCTTTCTTTATTCTTCCCTTCTCTCTGAGACTGATTTCACTGTAAGGATCGACGGAGGCTGAAGAGATCATGACCGATGATGACTGTGGTGTTGTGGACACTGACTATAAAGTGTTAGAAGATCATACCATGTCACGTACAATAAACACTGACTATAAAGTGTTAGAAGATCATACCATCTCACGTACAATAAACACTGACTATAAAGTGTTAGAAGATCATACCATGTCACGTACAATAAACACTGACTATAAAGTGTTAGAAGATCATACCATGTCACGTACAATAAACACTGACTATAAAGTGTTAGAAGATCATACCATGTCACGTACAATAAACACTGACTATAAAGTGTTAGAAGATCATACCATGTCACGTACAATAAACACTGACTATAAAGTGTTAGAAGATCATACCATGTCACGTACAATAAACACTGACTATAAAGTGTTAGAAGATCATACCATGTCACGTACAATAAACACTGACTATAAAGTGTTAGAAGATCATACCATGTCACGTACAATAAACACTGACTATAAAGTGTTAGAAGATCATACCATGTCACGTACAATAAACACTGACTATAAAGTGTTAGAAGATCATACCATGTCACGTACAATAAACACTGACTATAAAGTGTTAGAAGATCATACCATGTCACGTACAATAAACACTGACTATAAAGTGTTAGAAGATCATACCATGTCACGTACAATAAACACTGACTATAAAGTGTTAGAAGATCATACCATGTCACGTACAATAAACACTGACTATAAAGTGTTAGAAGATCATACCATGTCACGTACAATAAACACTGACTATAAAGTGTTAGAAGATCATACCATGTCACGTACAATAAACACTGACTATAAAGTGTTAGAAGATCATACCATGTCACGGTACAATAAACACTGACTATAAAGTGTTAGAAGATCATACCATGTCACGTACAATAAACACTGACTATAAAGTGTTAGAAGATCATACCATCTCACGTACAATAAACACTGACTATAAAGTGTTGGAAGATCATACCATCTCACGTACAATAAACACTGACTATAAAGTGTTAGAAGATCATACCATGTCACGTACAATAAACACTGACTATAAAGTGTTAGAAGATCATACCATGTCACGTACAATAAACACTGACTATAAAGTGTTAGAAGATCATACCATCTCACGTACAATAAACACTGACTATAAAGTGTTGGAAGATCATACCATGTCAAAGGCTATGTAAACAACGCTATTTACTGCCCCAGTAGTGAGTACTAGAAGCTTCTATGGCATACTGCGGGCTAAGAGACGAGAGAGAGGCTGAAAGAGTGGAGAGAGGCTGAGAGAGTGGAGAGAGGCTGAGAGTGAGGAGAGAGGCTGAGAGAGGCTGAAAAGGGAGAGAGGCTTAGAGTGCCTGAGAGAGGGGAGAGAGGCTGAGAAAGAGGAGAGAGGCTGAGAGAGGGTGAGAAAGGCTGAGAGAGGGGAGAGAGGCTGAGGGAGGCTGGGAAAAGGGAGAGAGGCTGAGAGAGGGGAGGGAGTCTGAGAGGTCGGAGAGAGGCTGAGAGAGGGTAGAGAGGCTCAAAGTGAGGAGAGATGCTAAGAGAGGCTAAGAGAGGGAGAGAGGCTGAGAAAGGGAGAGAGGATGAGAGAGGCTAAGAGAGGAGAGAGAGCCTGAGAGAGGGGAGAGGCTGAGAGAGGCTGAGAGAGAGGAGACAGGCTGAGAGAGGGGACAGAGGCTGAGAGAGGCTGAGAAAGGGGAGAGAGGCTGAGAGAGGCTAGGAGAGGCTGAGAGAGGTGAGAATGGCTGAGAGAGGGGACATAGGCTAAGAGAGGCTGAAAGAGAGCCTGGGAGAGTAGAGAGAGGCTGAGAGAGGGAAGAGAGTTTGAGAGGGGTAGAGAGGCTGAGGGAGGGGAGAGAGGTTTAGAGAGGGGAGAGAGGTTTAGAGAGGGGAGAGAGGAGGGAGGCTGAGAGAGTGTGAGAGAGGATGAGAGAGGGGAGAGGCTGGAAGAGGCTGAGAGAGAGGAGACAGGCTGAGAGAGTGGTTAGAGGCTGAGAGAGGCTGAGGAAGGCTGGGAGAGGGGAGAGAGGCTGAGGAAGGCTGGGAGAGGGGAGAGAGGCTGAGAGAGGCTGAGGAAGGCTGGGAGAGGGGAGAGAGGCTGAGAGAGGGGAGAGAGGAGGGAGGCTGAGAGAGCGTGAGAGAGGCTGAGAGATAAGCTGAAAGATGGTGGAAGAGAGGCTGAGAGAGGGGAGAGAGGCTGAGAGAGAGGAGACAGGCTGAGAGAGGCTGAGGAAGGCTGGGAGAGGGGAGAGAGGCTGAGAGAGGGGAGAGAGGCTGAGAGGTCGGATGGAGGCTGAGAGAGGGTAGAGAGGCTCAGAGTGAGGAGATAGGCTAAGAGAGGCTGAGAGAGGGAGAGAGGCTTAGAGAGCCTAAGAGAGGGGAGAGAGGCTGAGAGAGGCTGAGAAAGGGGAGAGAGGCTGAGAGAGGGGAGAGAGGCTGAGAAAATGGAGAGAGGCTGAGAGAGGGGAGAGAGGCTGAGAGAGGGGAGAGGCTGAGAGAGGAGAGAGATCCTGAGAGACGGGAGAGACGCTAAAAAAAGGGAGAGATGCTGAGAGGTCGGAGAGAGGCTGAGAGAGTGGAGAGAGGCTGAGTGTGAGGAGAGAGGCTGAGAGGGGAGAGAGGCTGAGAGATCTTGAGAAAGAGGAGAGAGGCTCAGAGAGCCTAGGAGAGGCTAAGAGAGGGTGAGAATGGCTGAGAGAGGGGAGAGGGGCTGAGAGAGGCTGGAAGAGACGCTGAGAGATGGGAGAGAGGCTAGGCTGAGAGGCTGAGAAAGGGGAGAGAGGCTGAGAGAGTCTAGGAGAGGATGAGAGAGGGGAGAGAGGGGAGAGAGGCTGAGAGAGGCTGAGAAAGGGGAGAGAGGCTGAGAGAGTCTAGGGGAGGCTGAGGGAGGGTGAGAATGGCTAAGAGAGGGGAAAGAAGCTGAGAGAGGCTGAGAGAGGGGAGAGAGGATGAAAGACGGAAGAGAGGCTGAGAGAGGGGAGAGAGGCAGAGAGAGAATTAGAGAGGTGAGAGAGGCTGAGAGATGCTAAGAGATGCTAAGAGAGGGAAAAGAGGCTGAGAGAGGGAAGAGAGGCTGAGAGAGGGTAGAGTCTGAGAGAGGGGAGAGAGGCTGAGAAAGGGGAGAGAGGATGAGAGAGGCTGACAGATGGAAGGGAGGCTGAGAGAAGGGAGAGAGGCTGAGAGAATGGAGAGAGGCTGAGAGAGGCTGACAGAAAGGAGAGAGACTGGTAGAGGCGAGGGGAGAGCGGCTGAGAGAGGGAAGAGAGGCTGAGAGAGGCTGAGAGAGGCTGATAGAGGGGAGAGAGGCTAAGAGAGGCTGAGAGAGGTTAGAGAGGCTGAGAGAGAGGAGAGAGGCTCAGAGAGGGGAGATGCTGAGAGGCTGAGAGAAGCTGAAAGAGCCTGAGTGAGGCTGAGAGAAGGGAGAGAGGGAAGAGAAGCTGAGAGAGGCTGAAAGAGAGGCTAAGAGAGGGGAGAGGGGCTGAGAGAATGGAGAGAGGCTAAGAGAGGCTGAGAGAGGAGAGAGGGGCTGAGAAAATGGAGAGAGGCTAAGAGAGGCTGAGAGAGGGGAGAGATGCTGTGAGAGGATGAGAGAGGGGAGAGATGCTGTGAGAGGATGAGAGAGGGGAGAGAATTTGAGAGAGGCTGGAATAGAGACTGAGAAAGGGGAGAGAGGCTGAGAGAGAAGAGGGAGGCTGAGAGACGAGAGAGAGGCTGAGAGGGTCTGAGAGAGGGGAAAGAGGCTGACAGAAAGGAGAGAGGCTGAGAGAGGCTGAGGGGAGAGATGCTGAGAGAGGGGAGAGAGGCTGAGAGAGGGGAGAGAACCTGAGAAAGGCTGAGAGAGGCTGAGAGAGCCTAAGAGAGGGGAGAGAGGCTGAGAGAGGGGAGAGAGGCTGAAAGGGGAGAGAGGCTGAGAGAGGGGAGAGAGGCTGAGAGACGGGAGAGAGGCTGAGAGAGAGGAGAGAGGCTGAGAGAGGGGAGAGAGGCTTATGGAGGGGAAAGTGGATGAGAGAGGCTGAGAGAGTGGAGAGAGGCTGAGAGAGTAGAGAGAGGCTAAGAGAGGTTGAGAGAGGGGAGAGAGGCTGAGAGACTTGAAAGAGGCTGAGAGAGGGGAAAAAGGCAGAGAGAGAATGAGAGAGTGGAGAGAGGCTGAGAGAGGTTAAGAAAGCGGAGAGAGCGGAGAGATGAGAAAGAGGCCCAGAGAGAGGCCAAGAGATGATGAGAGAGAGGAGAAAGGGAAAAGAGGCTGAGAGAAGCTGGGAGAGGCTGATAGAGGGGAGAGAGGCTGAGAGAGGCTGAGAGAGGGGATAGAGGCTGAGAGAGGGGATAGGCTGAGAGAGGCTGAGGGATGGGAAAGGATGAGAGAGGGGAGAGAGGCTGAGAGAGGGAGAGGGGAGAGAGGCTGATATAGGGGAGAGAGTCTGAGAGAGGGGAGAGAGGCTGGGAGAGAGGAGAGAGGCTGAGAGAGGGGAGAGAGTCTGAGAGGTCGGAGAGTGTCTGGGAGAGGGTAGAGAGGCTCAGAGTGAGGTAAGAGGCTAAGAGGGGCTGAGAGAGGGAGAGAGGCTGAGAGGGAAGAGAGACTTAGAGAGCCTAAGAGAGGGGAGAGAGGCTGTGAGAGGCTGAGAAAGGGGAGAGAGGCTGAGAGAGGGGAGAGAGGCTGAGAGAGGGGAGAGAGGCTGAGAGATGGGAAAGAGGCTGAGAGAGGGGATAGAGGCTGGGAGAGGGGAGTAATGCATGCTGATCGCCGCGCATCAAAGCGATACAGTAAGTATATTAGTGTTTTATTCTTAGCAATAATTGTCATGTTATCTATATTGTGTTTGTGGCTTTTTTGCTGTACAGATTCAACTTTCTGGACCTAAAGTATTGAACAGGCTGTGAGCTATGTTACATGCATGTGCATGTGTGCCAATGAACAAGGGTTCAATTCTTCTAGTGAGAGGAACATTTCTTATGGATGGGAATTTTTTGTGGTGTGAACCCCATAGTTATTCAGGCTTGCTCTTTTTTTATGATTATGTAGCGGAGTGGAGTATTTGACTCCCGTCTCTCAGCCACCAACTTGAGAACACAGCCCAACACAAGCTGTTATTTTCCATTTATGCCTCGTAAGAAGGAAATAAAAATATATTTGCCCTGCAAGGCGGTGAAGTGTGGTGGTAGCAAACCGGGCTGCCGGCTACTAGTGCCACGACACTTTACACAAGACGCTGCCACTGACCTGCATAAAATGCCTGCTGACAATGTATTCCCGCTCACCACAAAAAGCAGAAGATGGAAGATTAGCCAGGGAGAACAAATGTTGTGTCGCCTTGTCCTGCCTAATCCAATGGCCACACCAAAGGCTGATTTGATTGAGGAAAGAGAAACCTATTTTGGTTCAATACCTTTCAAAGAGAGTTTTAAAGTATGTAATGGTCAACGTCTGTTTCAATTTTTGCATGATGTTGGTTTGTTTTCTCGCATATAAATCATGTTGTCATGTTTTGTTTTGTTTGGATTTTATTGATAGGACTGAATTTAGTGATTTGATTGAAGAAAGAGAACATATCAGTTTTAAACAAGACTTTTCAAGAGGTGTCATGCAAAAGTTTGTTTGAGTATGTAAGAGTAACAGGTTTGTTTTTTAAGATTTGAAACATTTTTTAATATTTTAAGGTAATGTCTCTCTGGTCCTGATTTGGCTTGGAAGAGTCCGCTGGACCTAAAGCAATAAGCATGTAATGTAATGTAATGTATTTGGTTAAGGACAGCCTGTAGATGTTCAGATAAATCTTCTGATGTTGGGGCATAGGCCTGGATGATATTGTCTAAAGGGGTTGCTTTCAGACGAATGGTAATTAGTTTACTGGAGACTGGGTGACAACCCATGGCAGTGGCTAGAATGTCTCTGTGGACCAAGAATCCAACGCTGTGTCAATGCCTGTCTTCTCTTCTGCTGAAATAAAGGTTGTGGCCTTTGTCGGTCGTGGTTTCACTTAGGCCTTTCCAGCGCAGTTTGCTGAAGCCTGAAATGTTCAATCGGTAGTGGTCCAGCTTGTGGGCCAGTTCTTCTAATTTTCCTTCCGCAGTTAGGGTCCTGACATTCCAGATTCCTATGACGATGTTGTCTCTCATGCGGATCTTGCTAAGTTGTCCATCAGTAACATGCTTATCATCTCCATCCTGGGCTGTTCAAATATCGTAAATGTAAAATGTAGAATATCTTTAAAAGAATAACATGTAAAAACAAAAACAAATTAGTGCCACGAATAAAATATAATAAACAAATACTATCCCACACCCCAAACATACTTGCGCTGTACACTCCCGCATACACACCATCACAAACCAGCACCACTATGCATGAACACCAAGAACAGGCACACGACGCACACAACCCAAGCACAAATATAATCATCACATGCTAAGCCAAATCACAAAATAGACTGGTTGAAAAATTAACACACACACACACATACAAGACACATAAAGAACAACAATGCAGTTTTCGCAACAACAGATATTGTATTAGGCACTTTATATATACTATAAGCTACACACATGATTCTTCTCTCCTGTATGTATAAGCTTATGTTTATTCAAATTGCCATCCTCAGTGAAAGCTTTATTACAAACATTACACACATGATTCTTCTCTCCTGTATGTATAAGCTTATGTTCCTTCAAATGGTGAGCCTGAGTGAAAGCTTTATTATAAATATTACAAACATGATTCATCTCTCCTGTATGTACAAACTTATGTTTCTTCAAATGGCCAGGCTTAGTAAAAGCTTTATTACAAAAAAATCACACACACGATTCTTCTCTCCTGTATGTTTAAGCTTATGTAACTTCAAATTGCCAGCCCTTGTGAAAGCTTTATTACAAACATCACACACATGATTCTTCTCTCCTGTATGTATAAGCTTATGTTTCTTCAAATCACCAGCCTCAGTGAAAGCTTTATTACAAACATCACACACTTGATTCTCCTCTCCTGTATGTATAAGCTTATGTATCTTCAAATGGCCATCCTGTGTGAAAGCTTAGTTACAAACATCACACACTTGATTCTCCTCTCCTGTGTCAAGAAGCTCCATGACCGTTAAATTATTTCATGAAAAGTAACCAAATTTATTATTAATTGATTTTATCACAGGTTCGTAATGCGCAAGGTCACGAGCACCGCTATCCGACTCATAGGTTCGGACGCCGCATTTGGTCCCAAGCGCACCGACAAGGAAAATAGATCAAGAATAGGATAAATTTGAAATCTCAAGACACTGGACAACATCAAACAATAGAAACAGCGAAGAATGAAGTTATAGGGTACAATTAATTTACACAACACTGGCTTTGAAGTTCTAACTTAATTTATGACAGAGTCTTTCATTCCAATAACGAATTTATAAAATTGTTTGCACAAACGTTATTACATCACAATTTAAAGTCTATGTAATTAATATTTATTCTTCCAATTACTAATAATCAAAATTCTTTCAAAGAAATTATAAAATCCAAACCTCCAACAAAATTAGCATTACCTTACATTACATAATTGTTGCTTTAGGTCCAGCGGACTCTTCCGAGCCAAGTCAGGACCGGACAACCCCCAATCCGCATAAAAGATCTGCTGAAACAACCCTAGTGGGAAAACTGACTGCCCTCCACCAGCCAGTCACTTTACAATAAAGACATCCCACGCAGGGGACGGCTGAGGCTTCACCCCCACTTATCGAACCCCCATTTACAAAAACAAAATAGAATACAAACATCAATATAAATTATCAACAAAACACATACATATAAAATGCCTACATTGCTAAATAATAACATCATAGGAAGCCCTAGTGACCACCTGGCAGAAAGCGTCCAATATTCCCAAGCTGATCCAACAGACCCCATACACAAACAATGAGTCTTGTCCCAGAAGAGTTTTCAAGAAAAAAGGTAGGAGACTGGTCTAGTGAAGAAGACGATAGTATAGCAGATTAATAGAACAGAGCAGGAATAAGAAAGAGCAAATGAGAAAGATAGCGACAGTGGGAATTTAAAGCACTAAATTTCCAGAAAGTGGGGATACTATTTATACTGAAACCCCCGGCGCCCCAACGGGGGTAAAATCAACATTACCAACCTTCACACACCAAATAAAGTATCCAAATAATAAATTCTTGCACATGTGTCGAAGCAGACGTTTTGAAGCATTACAGTTACAATTCACAATTATAATTCTAACTACCAAAACGAACTTTATTACCATTAAATTTAGAGAAAAAACACCAATCACAAAATTTTCACTTCACTGTGCCCTAAGTTCAGCCAAAACGATTTAGAGAAATATCACAATGATGGAAATAGTTTATAATTGTAATTCGTCTGCTTCGGCCTATTCCTCTTTCAATCTCGCTCGCATTCAAATCCGTAAAGTTTATGAGCTTTACCCATCTATATTGATTGATTGATTTATTGTTGCTTTAGGTCCAGCGGACTCTTCCGAGGCACCCATCTATATGTACGTCCCATAAATATTGGCAGTTCCATGCAATATACGTTATAGACTGTATACCTAATTATTCACAAAGTTACAGTTACCCGGTTAATACTGCGCAATACCTGATATCTTTTCCACCCTCTTCATCCCTATAAATTCCTATCATAAACTATCACCAAAGAATCACCAATGGCACAGGCGCAGAATTAGAATATTATACAACATGCTGCCTGTGGCATCCTGTATGTATATGCTTATGTCTATTCAAATGGCAAGGGCGAGAGAAAGCTTATTACACACATCACACACAGGATTTCTTCTCTCCTGTATGTGTAAGCTTATGTCTATTCAAACGGCCGGCCAGAGTGAAAGCTTTATTACAAACATCACACACACGATTCTTCTCTCCTCTATGTATAAGCTTATGTTTATTCAAATCACCAGCACGAGTGAAAGCTTTTTTACAAACATCACATACATAATTCTTCTCTCCTGTATGTATAAGCTTATGTACCTTCAAATGGCCAGCCTGAGTGAAAGCTTTATTACAAACACACACATGATTCTTCTCTCCTGTATGTATAAGCTTATGCTTCTTCAAAATGCCAGCCTCAGTGAAAGCTTTATAACAAACATCACACACATGATTCTTCTCTCCTGTATGTTTAAGCTTATGTCTATTCAAATGGCCAGCACTAGTGAAAGCTTTATTACAAACATCACACACACGATTCTTCTCTCCTTAATGTTTAAGCTTATGTCTATTCAAATTGTCAGCACTAGTGAAAGCTTTATTACAAACATCACACACATGATTCTTCTCTCCTGTATGTTTAAGCTTATGTACCTTCAAATTGCCAGCCTGAATGAAAGCTTTATTACAAACATCACACACATGATTCTTATCTCCTGTATGTTTAAGCTTATGTACCTTCAAATTGCCAGCAAGAGTGAAAGCTTTATTACAAACATCACACACATAATTCTTCTCTCCTGTATGTATACGCTTATGTTCCTTCAAATAGCGAGCCTGAGTGAAAGCTTTATTACAAACATCACACACATGATTCTTCTCTCCTGTATGTATAAGCTTATGTTTCTTCAAATCACCAGCACGAGTGAAAGATTTTTTACAAACATCACATACATAATTCTTCTCTTTTGTATGTATAAGCTTATGTACCTTCAAATTGCCAGCAAGAGTGAAAGCTTTATTACAAACATTACACACATGATTCTTCTCTCCTGTATGTATAAGCTTATGTTCCTTCAAATGGCGAGCCTGAGTGAAAGCTTTATTACAAACATTACACATATGATTCTTCTCTCCTGTATGTTTAAGCTTATGGCTATTCAAATGGCCAGCACTAGTGAAAGCTTTATTACAAACATTACACACATGATGTATAAGCTGATGTTCCTTCAAATGGCGAGCCTGAATGAAAGCTTTATTACAAACATTACACACATGATGTATAAGCTGATGTTCCTTCAAATGGCGAGCCTGAGTGAAAGCTTTATTACAAACATCACACACATGATTCTTCTCTCCTGTATGTATAAGCTTATATTCCTTCAAATGGCGAGCCTGAGTGAAAGCTTTATTACAAACATCACACACATGAATCTTATCTCCTGTATGTATAAGCTTATGTTTATTCAAATTGCCAGCCTCAGGGAAAACTTTATTACAAACATTACACACATGATTCTTCTCTCCTGTATGTATAAGCTTATGTTCCTTCAAATGGCGAGCCTAAGTGAAAGCTTTATTACAAACATCACACACATGATTCTTCTCTTTTGTATTAATAAGCTTATGTACCTTCAAATTGCCAATCTGAGTGAAAGCGTTATTACAAAGTTTCTTTTGCTCTCTGGTCTTCTGTTGCTGCTTTGTCTCTCTTCTACACTCATGATCTTTGTGACTGACTTCACTGTGGGGAGTGACTGAGGCAGAAGAGAACTTGACCAATAATGACTGTGGTGTTGAGTTGAAAGTAAGCGGTTGTGTAGCACATGCATTTGGAATCTGAAATAGAAAACCAAGATTTACAAAAAATACTATCTATAAAGTGTTCATTATCATCAATCATCATCGTCGTCGTCATCATCATCATCATGATCATCATCATCATCATCATCATCATCATCATCATCATCATCATCATCATCATCATCATCATCATCATCATCATCAAAGTGGTCCTGATTCGGCTCTTTGCAGTCTGCTGGACCCTATAAACAATGACTAACTAATATTTAGTATTTTTTGTAGTAATATAATCGATTATTATACCATTATCACAACAACAATGTGTTGAGTTTCTTGATAATAGTTCAATTTAACCTACTTCAGTTCTGACAATTACGAGGAAAAATTAATTTGCAATAAGAACCAGCTAGAGTGTCGTGGACCTGTATTAATTTCTTATTTCGGGTGCCTGGTGTGTGGGTTAATTGTTTTATAGCATGAAAGTACAAACACGTGGAAACACATCTCCTTCTTTCTATGACTAAGGGAGTTCGCAGCCAAGTCACGTGGTTTTGCCCTTGTGTTCGATACTTCCAGTTGCAGAAAGTCTTATGTCCGCATCACTTGGAAGAACTAACCATGGACCAATTAGATGACCTTGTTGAGGCATGTAGATACTTTTTCCTTTCTTAATTTCTATGTACTAACGAAGTGTAAGTGTAAGTACTAATTTAATGTTCTTAATCGGTTTTTGAAAAGTGAAACCTGATGTTTTCGACTGTCCAAATAGCCGCTATCGGAGAGAGCGCCATCGACGTGTCATTCACTCGTTGTCACTTCTTCTTCTTCGTAATACTGTGGATACCCCATATTTGAGGAAAATGATTCTACAAGGTGCATGCTGGGTGTGTTCTTGTTACCGGCACTCACCCGTCTAGGACATGAGCGCCATCGACGTGTCATTCACTCATTGTCACTTCTTCTTCTTCGTAATACTGTGGATACCCCATATTTGAGGAAAATGATTCTACAAGGTGCATGCTGGGTGTGTTCTTGTTACCGGCACTAACCCGTCTAGGACATGATCGTCAGGATCTTTAAAATCCGTTATGATGGAATGTATGCGACACAGACTAGACCTCGGTTTATACTCTCAACCGAAAGAGTAGGAAATGAGAGTAAAAACACAATGCCCCGGCCTGGGCTCGAACCCGGGACCTTCAGATCCGCAAGCCAAAGCTCTACCATTAGGCCACCTTGCTTCCCTAGGCCAAAGCTTGCGAGGCAAGGTAGAGATGTAGATTGTAGTCATTTCTTATTATGGACATTTTCATGGTACATTTGTAACTTTAGTAGTGTATATATTTAATCTATCGTTGTTTTTGACTTATTTCTTTTAGTTTACGGCGAAACAGCAGCAACTGCCCTGAGGGCGACGTTTGGCGGACATGTCAACAGGGTCAAAATATCACTATCAAAACATGTATACCATTCAGCAACCGGAAGTTTGGAACACACACGTCCAAAAAAGACGGGAAGCACAGAACTTCGGGCCTTCTCAACGAAAGCCGTGCATCCATATACTGAAGAATCCATGTTTTATAGCTAATAACTCTTCTGTTGCAAATAACGTTATTAGTTTTCGGTTTGCACGTGTAGTTGGTTGGCGTTGTGTATGAATCTGATTAGATGTTCTCATACGGTTCAAAAATCCATAATTGTATCGGCAGTTAGACTTTGGATGTTTTTTGTGTTTTTTTGACATCTCAACAAGTAACATTGCTTTGATGTTTATTGGTGTGGCGACCAAAATTGGTACCCAGAATTGGATCAACAGGTTGTTGTGTATACGTTACATGTATGTCTAGAAATAGTTGGAATAACCAGTCATCAGGGAAAGTTCTTATTCCTTGTGAGTATCGAATATTTGTTTGTCTCGGTGTGTGCATTATGGAGTAAGAGAGAGAGAGAGAAAGAAAGAGAGAGAGAGAGAGAGAGAGAGAGAGAGAGAGAGGAGGGGTGAGGTGAGGTGGAATTAACGGTAGTTGTTGCATTCATCGAAATCGCTTCAATGATCTAGTTCATTTGAATTCATTATTTCATGGTTCACATTTCAAACCTAAAGTTAACGTGATTATGAAAAAAGAAACCATATGAATATCTTGTTGCCACTACATCTAATAGTGGCCATGTATGCCTGTGTCTGTGTTTCTGCCCAGCGGCAGGGCGCTGATGGACACAAGGGTGTTGCGGATGTCCGGGTGGAGAGTTTCTTCGTGTCCCTATTCCCAGTCCACACTATCAACTCAGTACCCAACCTTTATTGGACTGATGACCCTTTCCACATTTTCCCTAAAATATCCTCATAAACAGTCATCCCCGAGCCATTGGGCGTAGAGGTCGGTCGTGTTCGAGTGACGTTGAGAGCTCTGCGATTGCATCATAGACGTTGACATCTCATGCGATTTTAACGAGAGTGAGTCTGCAACGTCTGCTTTCAGCTACGCATTGTAAGTACTCTACAAGTGGTCCATGAAGGCTTACAGGCTGGAGAGCCGAAGAAAGGATCATCATCCCTTTTCGCTTAAATCGCCCTTTATGTTAATCCTAATTCAAATTGCAGTCTTCATCGTGGCTCATCGGTTGTCTAGGTCGACATTATTGTCAGAAATAATTGGAAGCCGACGACGATGTAGTTACTTTGAGAGGGCAGAGTTCTATCCCTTTGTAGCGGCGTCAAGAAAGGCTAATCTCACCATCATCGTCATAGTAGGCATCATCTTCATTATCACCGTCATACACATCATCACCTTCATCATCATCCTCACGGTCAGCGATTACATCACCATCTTGATTTTGACTTTGTATGTTACTCAATATCTGTTGAATGAGTGATTGTCCGTTTGTAAGTAAAGTTTGTTTGAAATTTAATATTGTGTTTGCATCAAATTTCTCGGAATTCCTTATGTTCTTTGTGTGCCACATGTTTGAGTGATAGACGAGTTTGCTGTGTGTGCCACATGTTTAAGTAATAGATGTGTTTGTTGTGTGTGCCAAATGTACATGTAGGAGTGATAGGTGTGTTTGTTGTGTGTGCCACACGTTTGAGTGATAGATGTGTTTGTTGTGTGTGCCACATGTTGGAGTGATAGATGTGTTTGTTGTGTGTGTCACATGTTTGAGTGATAGATGTGTTTGTTGTGTGTGCCACATGTTGGAGTGATAGATGTGTTTGTTGTGTGTGCCACATGTTGGATTGATAGATGTGTTTGTTGTGTGTGCCACATGTTGGAGTGATAGATGTGTTTGTTGTGTGTGCCACATGTTGGAGTGATTGATGTGTTTGTTGTGTGTGCCACATGTTGGATTGATAGATGTGTTTGTTGTGTGTGCCACATGTTGGAGTGATAGATGTGTGTTTGTTGTGTGTGTTTCAGACTGGGTGAAACATGTCTGTGTGCCAGATCTTGTTACAGATAACAGTGAGGGCGCCAGTCATCATTTGTTTTTTCTTGAAGCAATTCGGCGGGTATGTTGTCCACTCCAGCTGACTTCCTACTTTCAGTGATTGCACTGCTGCCTCAACTTCTCTGAGAATTGGGAGGATTTCTTCCTCTTCTCTGTTCTGGGGACATTTTAGTACTGATGGGTCCCCGTTTGGTGTTTGGCTGTAAAGGTCAGAGCAGTACTCTGTCCTTTTATCCAAGACTTCTTGTTATTCTGTAAGGCATATGCCAGACTTGCTTTGGATGGAGGAGACCTTGGGTTGTTTAACATTTGTCAGCGGCTTCACGGTCTGGTAAGCCTTCTTGTTGTTGTTCATGTTCAGACTGTTCCCTTTTTTCTGGCATTGATTTCCTGTCTAATTCTCCTTTGCTGTACGCATGCCTTTTTGGATGTCATTGTTGATTTTCCGGTAGGTATCAGTTCCCTGTGAGGCGTCTTTTTCATCTCTCTTCATCACACAAGTCTAAAAGTTCAGGTGTGATCCACAGTTTCTTCTTTGGGCGGTGCTTACCAAGGATCTCAGTGGCAGCCTCTGTAACTTCTGAGTTGAAGTAGTGGTCATGCTGTTGACATCTACTTAACCAGCTCCCAAAATAGCAGTTTGAAATTTACACGGTTCTTTACGAGAGACAAAAAAAATTAAAAGATGTTGTTTGTAACCCGAATTGTTTGTGACCTGAGGCGCTCATAACCAAAGGCATCACTGTATATAGCATCCATTATTATTACTATTATTATTTTTTTATTTATTCTTGGATAACTGTACCACATAGTTATTGTGTGAAAGATTTGTAAAAGAGACGTCAAGTTCCAATTTTACCTCAGACTCCATTGGAAGTAAATCTCTATATTTCTCGGTCTTCACCCACACCATCTTTGTTTCCAATGGGTCAGCTCTTTCTGTAACAAAGAAGTCAGCAAATTGATCATGGGTGATAGCAGTAGCACTGTTGGTTAGGACTGTGGTTTTCTATGCCGAAATTTGAGAGTACAAACCATGCAGAGGATGAATGTCTATGACTTTGTCACGGACCGGTTTTATAATATTTCGGTCCGATGACTTTTTGTATTGTAGTATCTTCCTGTGAGAAGATAGTAACAATAATATTTTTTATTGATAACTAAATTCTGATTGGTTGAGCTAGTCATGTGACGGCTAACCAATTGACATTCAAAGTCAGTCATTCTCTTCCTGTTTGTACCACGGAGTGGTTGTGTTAGAACTTCTTGCAGCTGTGTCTGCAGGTATATATTGGTTTATCATTGAAATGTTGTATTATAAGCATAATAGTATTTTACAATGATTATATTCTACTTATTGTGGAATAGAATGAATAATAAATAATTTTTATATTAGTATGAAGGATGGATTAGGGAGGTGATGGAGATGGTGGATCTTTGTATATTTTTTACTAACAAATTGAAGTCAGATTATTATTTGATTAGAAGTTGAAACCTCAACTTGCATTGTATAGCATTATGTTTATTTTTGGGAATGAGATTAATCGGTGTCAAGATGTAATAAATCAGTTGTTATAATTAGTTTTTGCAATGTGCGTATGTGTGAACTGTGTTCGACACATATGAGATTTGAACTATATTGCTGGTCTGGTCCTGTCACAGAGAAGAGAGAGGTATGGGTGGTAATTCAGAGAAAGTCTATGTATCAAGATATTTAGTGGGGTAAACTTGTGTGTGTCTGCAGAAGTTTCCGGCTGGGCCCTCGAGCGGAAGAATAAAGAAGAAGGTTAGAAGAGAAGCAGACAAAGACTAAAGAGGAAGAGGAAGAAAAGAAGAAGGGGACGAAGCTTCAAGGAGAAGAAGAAGAAGAAGAAGAAGAAGAAGAAGAAGAAGAAGAAGAAGAAGAAGAAGAAGAAGAAGAAGAAGAAAAAGAAGAAGGAAGAGGAAGGAGAAGAAGAAGACGAAGCTTCAAGAAGGTTGTTGTTGTATCAAATTTTATTCATCAGATTAACATAAGTTGTACTGATTACAAGGAGGAGAAGAAGAAGAAGAAGAAGAAGAAGAAGAAGAAGAAGAAGAAGAAGAAGAAGAAGAAGAAGAAGAAGAAGGAGGAAGGAGAAGAAGAAGAAGAAGACGAAGCTTCAAGAAGAAGAAGAAGAAGAAGAAGAAGAAGAAGAAGAAGAAGAAGAAGAAGAAGAAGAAGAAGAAGAAGAAGAAGACAAAGCCTCAAGAAGAAGAAGAAGAAGAAGAAGAAGAAGAAGAAGAAGAAGAAGAAGAAGAAGAAGAAGAAGAAGAAGAAGAAGCTTCAAGAAGGAGAAAAAGAAGAAGAAGAAGAAGAAAAAGAAGACAAAGCCTCAAGAAGAAGAAGAAGAAGAAGAAGAAGAAGAAGAAGAAGAAGAAGAAGAAGAAGAAGAAGAAGAAGAAGAAGAAGAAGAAGAGGAAGCAGAGGAAGAAGAAGGAACGGAAAACGAAAGGAGAAGAGGAAGAAGTAGCAGAGGAGGAAGAAGGGAGGAAGCATAAAGAAGAAGCCAGAGAAGAAGCCAAAGAAGAAGACGAGAAGCGGTGACAGCAACGACCGCAACAACAGCAGTTACCACAACAGCAACCACAGCAGCAGCAGCAACCGCCGCAGCAACACCAGCAACCGCAACAACAGAAGCTGCCACATCAGCAGCAGTAGCAACAGCAGCAGCAACAGCGGCCACAGCAGCAGCAGCAACAGCAGCCACAGCAGCAGCAGCAACAGCGGCGGCCAAGAAAGATTGAGGGTGGTGAAGGGGGATGGTGAAGAGAGGAGAAAGCCCTGGATAGATAGAGATAAGGACAAGGAGAAATCGAGAGGAACGAAGGAAAAATACATAGAGGATTAAAAACAAAAGAAAGACACAACGAATCCTAACCTCCGTGAAACTCTTGTGGGTAACTCTCTCTGTCGATGGTGACTGGAACTTTATGTGTGTGTTTTGTGAATGGTGGTATAATTCCCGGATTATCTCCCTGGAACTTTATATGTGTGTTTTGTGAGTGGTTAAAAATTCACGGATTATTTCTACATGCACGTGAGTACAAAAAAATGAATTGTATTTGTTTATAGAGAGAGAGATATACCCCCTTGCTTTTGGGTACCCCCACTATAATTCCATGTAATTTTATCACTTGTAGACTGACCGCTAACCCTAACCCTAACCCGTTTCGAGCGGAATATGTGTAGCACTGCCTTACCCTACCCGTCGAGGCACTGCCTTACCCTACCCGCCGGGTCCCAGATCGTTTTCTGGGAGCCGCCTTGGATCCGGGAACCCAGCTGGGTTCCCAGATCCAAAGCCGGGTACCCAAATGACCGGTTGGAGACTTTATACATATACATACATATATATATATATATATATATATATATATATATATATATATATATATATATATATATATATATATATATATATATATATATATATATATATATATATATATATGACTTTATACATATACATGTATATATATACATGTATATATATATATATACATGTATATATACATGTATATATATATATATATATATATATATATATATATATATATATATATATATATATATATATATATATATATATATATATATATATATATATATATATATATATATATATATATATATATATATATATATATATATTTCTCGATTGATTTTTGTGTACTTATGTAAATTTGGTGTTGATTTATGTTTTTGGTAATAGAAGGGGGTGTGACAACAGAAGTATTCGTGAGAGTTAGAAAGTGTGAGACGGGAGGACACGCAGATTATTCACGCACGCAGTTTCTGTATATAATCCCTTTTGTTACAGACTTAGATAAAAGACTTTTCAAGTTAACCTGCAGAGGATGAATGTCTATAACTTAGATACAAGACTTTTCAGGTTACCCTGCAGAGGATGAATGTCTATGACTTAGATACAAGACTTTTCAGGTCACCATGCAGAGGACGAATGTCTATGACTTAGATACAAGACTTTTCAGGTCACCCTGCAGAGGATGAATGTCTATGACTTAGATACAAGACTTCTCAGGTCACCCTGCAGAGAACAAATGTCTATGACTTAGACACAAGACTTTTCAGGTCACCCTGCAGAGGATGAATGTCTATGACTTAGATACAAGACTTTTTAGGTCACCCTGCAGAGGATGAATGTCTGTGACTTAGATACAAGACCTTTCAGGTCACCCTGCAGAGGGTGAATGTCTATGACTTAGATACAAGACTTGTCAGGTCACCAGTGTTTTCTCCAGGTACTTTAGTTTCCTCCCACCCTTCAATAATGGTGTCGGATGCAGTCAATTTAAATAAAAAATAATAAAAAGTCTCCCAAAATTAAAAGTTGATTTCCTTTCTGTTTTCTAAAAGCCACTTTTCTTTACACCAAATGTTTGACAGAAGAAAATGTGTTTGTTGTGTTGGTAGGAGTGCAATGACTTGGACGCTCTGCTGGACGGGTCGTCGCTAGACTAAAAGATCAACTTCATCACCTTCTATGTCCAGTTTTGTATCAACATGTTGGTGCCAACTATAGAGGTGAAGACCTACCCAAAGAACAAGCCTTGGGTGACAAAGGAGGTAGCAGACGTCCTGATGAAGAGGAAGAAGGCGTTCAGCAAGGAAAATCCAGATGACGTGAAGAAGCTGCAGAAGGAAGTCAGAAGAGTGATCCTGAACAACAAGCGGAAGTTCAGAGACAAGGTCGAAGACAGCTTCGCCTCCAACAATCTCAGGAAACTGTGGAGCAACCCACAGACCATGACTGTCTATAAGCCATGCAAGAGAGCCTTGAATGTATAGGACCAGCAGAAGTTGACAAACGACCTGAACACCTTCCATGCCTGCTTTGACACCACTGACTTCTCGTCTGAGCAAGCGAGTACTCTGGGTGACCTGAGTGAGAGAGACAACAGGAAAGAGGTCCTGACGGAGGAAGAGGTGAGTCGGCGCTTTGGACAATGGACCCTAGGAGTGCTTGTGGCAAAGATGACGTTCCGGGAGCTGTCCAGGAGTTGTTGGACACAGGACACATCACACCCCTTTGGAAGTCTTCCAACTGTTATCCCTGTCCCATAAAAACCATCTCCCACAACCCTGAATGACTATCGCCCTGTCACTCTTACCTCCATTTCCTTAAAGTGCCTTGAGCGCATTGTTCTTCAACGGCTGCTTGGGGAAACGCGCTCACTCCATGACCCCATGCAGTTCGCCTACATGCTCAACAGAAACACTAAAGACGCCATCATCACCTAGTTCACTGTGTGTTGAGGCACCTAGAGAGGCTGTCATCACCATAGTACACTCTGTATTGAGCAATAACCATGTAATGTTATTGAGGCACCTAGACATCATCATCGTGGTCCACTCTGTGTTGAGGCAACTAGAAAGGCCATCATCACTGTAGTCCACTGTGTGTTGAGGCACCTAGAGAGGCCATCATCATCATCATAGTCCACGTCTCAACATCTCTAAAACGAAGGAGAAGAGGCCATAATCACCATAGTCCACTCGGTGTGGTGTTTTTTTTTTTTTTTTTTTTTTTTTTTAAAGATGCTTTATAACGTTTATAATTTTGGTGTAATATAATCTAATGTTTAACCATGTGTGTGTGGATGTGTGTGTGTGGGTGTGTGTGTGTTTGTGGGTAGGTGTTTTATTTATTTATGTTGAAGTGCAATAAGGACATGTAGTGTGATATGTATTTTAAGTTTTACAATGTGTCAAAAATGTTCTTGTTAATATGTACATAAGCGTGAGTACACGTACATGCTTACATGTTTATAGTACTGTTACATTTTATTACCTTTTGCTGACAGCAAATCCATGTTAGAATTTCTCCTTGGAGATAATAAAGTTTTCTGAATCTGAATCTGAATCTGAACCTAGAGAGGCCATCATCACCATAGTCCACTGTGTGTTAAGGCACATAGAGAGGCCATCATCACCATAGTCCACTGTGTGTTGAGGCACCTAGAGAGGCCATCATCACCATAGTCCACTGTGTGTTGAGGAACCTAGAGAGGCCATCATCACCATAGTCCACTCTGTGTTGAGGAACCTAGAGAGGCCATCATCACCATAGTCCACTGTGTGTTGAGGCACCTAGAGAGGCCATCATCACCATAGTCCACTGTGTGTTGAGGAACCTAGAGAGGCCATCATCACCATAGTCCACTGTGTGTTGAGGAACCTAGAGTGGCCATCATCACCATAGTCCACTGTGTGTTGAGTCACCTAGAGTGGCCATCATCACCATAGTCCACTGTGTGTTGAGTCACCTAGAGTGGCCATCATCACCATAGTCCACTGTGTGTTGAGTCACCTAGAGTGGCCATCATCACCATAGTCCACTCTGTGTTGAGGAACCTAGAGTGGCCATCATCACCATAGTCCACTGTGTGTTGAGGCACATAGAGAGGCCATCATAACTTTACACTCATTCGATGTTAGTGTTTTTTATCAGTAGTAGATTCAGCCCCGATGCTGAAGTCCTGATAAGGTGTAACTCAGATTCGTTTATCCACGCAGCCTGCTCACTCAGCAGCAAGAAGGCAAAGTCTTCGTATGAAGTTTTCCACTTTTATTCAGCACACATCAACAACTGCATACAATCGCTTTTCCACTCTCAACTTTTTACTTTCCAACTCACTATCAACAACAACCCTTTTTGAAACAGTGCGGCACTTATATAGCCTCTTCATACTCCCGAACACCCTGGATCAATCATGTATGACGCAATTTAACCAATCGCTTCTACCTTCGTCATCACTGACTTACGTCATACATCTTTTCTAAACATTCCAGGAACGTTCTCATACTTCGACATTTATCGGGAAATTTCTATCGACAGTAAACACGCGAATCTAGAGAATTCTCCAATAATATCGACTAACGAAAATTATCAACGTTATACAAAGCTTCTTCTAACCACAACGCAAACTCAAATCAAAGGTAAATAAAGTCTATTATTGAATACTTAGCAAATCGAAACGATTAGATCTATCGTGCGCGTTTCAGACATGCTATCCTTCACGTTTCAACGTAACAATAACCATAGTCCACTGTGTGTTGAGGCACATAGAGAGGCCATCATCACCATAGTCCACTGTGTGTTGAGGCACATAGAAGAGCCATCATCACCATAGTCCACTGTGTGTTGAGACACCTAGAGAGGCCATCATCACCATAGTCCACTGTGTTAAGGCTCCTAGAGAGGCTGAAGTCATATGCCAGAATTCTTTTCCTGGATTTTTCATCAGTTTTCAACACCATCCAGCCTCACCTGATGATGCGGAAACTGATGAAAATGAAAATGAACACCAACCCCCTGATCATCAAATTACTCTGCAGCTTTCTCACAGACAGGCCACAACTCCTGGTGATTAGGTCGTCCGTCTCTGTGGAGGCATCGGGATACCTTCACACCAACACAGGGGTTCCTCAGGGCTCCGTGCTATCACCAGCACTCTTCACCCTCTACACAGCCGACTGTCATTGTGCCACTGAAGACACCCTCCAAGTCAAGTTTTCTGACGATACGTCCTTGACCATCACAACAAGCGAGAGCTCATACCGCTGCGCCATGAAAAACCTCGTCAGGTGGTGTGACGACAACCATCTCCTCCTCAACATCTCTAAAACGAAGGAGATGTTTGTTGATTACAGGAGGAGCGCTCTGACACTCGACCCACTGGTCATTGGGGGTGAGGTGGTGGATCAGTACAAGTACTTGGGCTCCATCATCAATAACAAGCTCGACTGGTCCCCAACGCTCTGCAGCTCCTCAAGAAGGCCAACCAACGCCTCTACTTTATGAGGAGGTTGAATGTTTTTAATGTGAGCTCAAGGGTGTTGAAGCTTTTCTACCAGTTGAAGGTGGAGTCCGTACTGACCTACAACGGCCTGTGCTTATTCGGCAGCCTAAAAGAGCAGGACGTGGCCAGGCTGGCAAAGGACACAACGACTGCTGGCAAGCTTATTGGCAGACATGTCTTTGACTTTCAGGTGCACTTTGAGGCGAAAGCTGTGCAATGAGCTGCTGGTGCAGACCTCTTCCAGATCCATCAGGTTAATCAGTCGCCACACGAGGAACGACAGGTTCCCCCAGTCCTTTCTGAAATCTGATCAGTTAGTCCGATAAATTTAGCTAGTCAGCCAGAATGTTTGCCTGCTTGTGTTTGTGTGTGTGTGAGCGCGTGATTTAAGTGAGTGTGAAATAGCGTGCTGGTGTGTGTTTGTGTTTGTGTGTGTGTGCACACTCACACGGTGTTATCTGGACAAAACAGTGAACATCTTGTTTTGACAGACCTACTTGTTTTGACATTAGAACAATGATCCGTTAGAGTTGGGCTGGGTTAGGGTTAGTGTTTGAACACTTAAAAATACTTTAAAATGGGGACAAAATATGACCCATTGTCAGCACAACGTATGTGGCGTTTCAGAAAAGTCATGATAATACTGTGTACCCTCGGCTGTGTGTGCGTATGTGTGTGTGCAGGCATAAGCCTTGTGTGTGTGTGTGTGATGCAGCATACAGTATACATACAGTGTCTAATACAGCATTTGTTGTGTGTGTACTGCATGTATGTGTACGATGTAGCTAATAGTATATATACAGTATCTAATACAGATACTATTTATTGTTGTGAAAACTGTGCACTGTGGGTGTTCATGTGTCTGGTATAGCTGTGTGTGTTAATTTTTCAACTAGTCTGTTTTGTGATTTGGCTTAGCATGTGATGATTATGTTTGTGCATGGGTTGCGTGCGTCGTGCGCCTGTTCTTGGTGTTTGTGTGTGGTGGTACTGGTTTGTGATGGTGTGTCGGGGTGTATGCGGGAGTGTACAGCACAAGTATGTTTGGGGTGTGGGATAGTATTTGTTTTATTTTATTTTATGCTTGGCACTATTTATTTTTTAATTTGTACATGTTATTCTTTTAAAGATATTCTACATTTTACATTTACTATAATATATGTGCAGCCCAGGATGAAGGTTGTTACTGATGGACGACTTAGCAAGATCCACACGAGAGACAACATCGTCACAGGAACCTGGAATGTCAGGACCCTAACTGCGGATGGAAAATTAGAAGAACTGGCCCACGAGCTGGACCATTACCGATGTAACATTTTAGGCTTCAGCGACCTGCACTGGAAAGGTTTAAGTGAAACAATGACGAACAAAGACCACAACCTTTATTTCAGCGGAAGAGAAGACAGACCTTATACGGCGTTGGATTCTTGGTCCACAGAGACATTCTAGCCACTGTCATGGATTGCCGCCCAGTCTCCAGTAGACTCATTACCACCCGTCTGAAAGCAGCACCTTTCAACATCACCATCATCCAGGTCTA
Source organism: Oncomelania hupensis (assembly GCA_036898135.1). NCBI lineage: Eukaryota > Metazoa > Mollusca > Gastropoda > Littorinimorpha > Pomatiopsidae > Oncomelania > Oncomelania hupensis. Next base: position 59,083,338 of record CM072522.1, on the reverse strand, counting down.
TGCCCCAACATGAGACTATGACAGCAAAGACGAAGATTTCTATGAAAATCTACCGGCTGTCCTTAACCAATTGCCAAAGAAGGACATAGTCAAGTACAAGGCCACTGGAGTGCCAAGGTTGACCAAGATGCGCACCACAACTAGGGAGACAAAAGTGGACCCCACTGCAACGACGAGACAAATGAAAGATGTCTGAGACTCATGGAGTTTGCCAGATACAACAATCTGATATTGGCAAACACTCATGGTCTCCACAAAAAAATCCAGATGATGGACATAGCACAGTCCTGGTGGGGAGCATCACAACAAGATTGATTACATAATGGTCAGGACAGGCTTCAGATTAAGCATCAACATTGGCAGGAAAAGCACATTTCCAGGAGGAGACATCAGAAGTGACCATGATCTCATGATGATGTCCTTCCGACTCCACTTAAAGAGAGTAAACACAGCAAAGTGCACTAGACTGAAGTTTGACCTGGACAAACTGCAAGACCCGGAGGTGGCAGAAATATTTCAAGCCACAATTGGAGGGAAATTTTCACCACTTCTCATGTTGAGAGCTGGTGAAGTAGATTCCTTACAGAAGAACAAGAAGTTTTGGACAGATGAGCAGACCACAGCGCTGACTTTTACAACCACACACCAAACGGAGACCCATCGGTTCTAGAATGTCCAGAGAACAGAGAAGAAAAAGACATCCTCCCAATTCTCCGAGAGGAAGTTGAGGCAGCAGTGCATTCGCTGAAGAAGGGGAAGTCAGCGGGTGTAGACAACATACCCACGAAATTGCTACAAGTAGGAGGAGAAGCGATGATTGACACCCTCACCATTACTTGTAAGACATTCTGGCAGAGTGGGGAGTGGCCTACACCATGGACCCAGTCGCTTGTCATCACTCTTCTTAAAAAAGGTAACCTTCAGGAGTGAAAATTACCGCACCATCAGCCTCATCAGCCATCCCAGCAAGGTCGTCCTGAAAATAATACTCAACAGGTTAAAACCCCAAGCTGAAAAAAAAAATAGCTGAAGAACCAGCAGGATTCAGGGCAAAGTGAAGTACCACTGATAGGGTTTTTAACCTCAGAATAATATGCGAGAAATACCTACAGCATCAGCAACATCTATATCATGTGTATGTAGACTTCAAGGGAGCCTTTGACCAAGTCTGTGGGCAACTATGAAAGTGTACAACATCAGCCCTAACATTATTGAAGTCATCAAAAGCCTGCATGACAAGGCTACCAGTGCAGTCCTCCATAACAGCACCATTGGAAACTAATTCAGAACAACAATCGGTGTTTTTCAAGGATGACTACTCTCTCGAACACTCTTCAACATCTTCTTAGAGCTCATCACATCAGATGCCCTTGCAGGTCACAAAGGCACAGTCAGGATAGGGGGTAGAACAATCTCCAATCTCCCTTTTGCGGATGACATTGATGGATTGGCTGGAGAGGAACAAAAACTTGAACAGCTGGTACAGAGGCTTGACACCACCTCTAGAGCCTATGGAATGGAACTAAGTGCAGAGAAGACCAAAATGAGGACCAAATCAATGGAATCAACATGGACATCAAAGTCCAAGGCCAATTCCTCAACACAGTTCATAGCTTCAAATATTTAGGAGCCATTGTATCAGACAATGGGTACCGACAGGAAGTCCTCTCCAGGATCGCACAAACAACTGCTGCCCTGACAAGGTTGAAGCCCATTTTGAAAGACAGGACCATCAGTCTACATTCCAAGGTAAGGCTGCTGCGCTCCCTTGTGATCTCCATCTTTATATACTTTTATGAAACATAGACCCTCACAGCAAATCTACAACGAAGAATACAAAGCATGGAAATGAGGTGCTACAGAAGACTCCTGGGCATTTCCTATACCCAGCACATCACCAACAACAAAATCCGACAGACCATCACACAAGCCATTGGACAGCACGATGAAATGTTCACAGTGGTGAAAAAATGGAAACTCCAATGGTATGGCCACATCACTGCAAGGCACTGTGCAAGGACAGAGAAGAAGAGGGAGACAGAAAAAGAAGTGGGAGGACAACATTCGAGAATGGACTGGCTTGACACTGAGCAAAGCCATGAGAGTTGCTGTGGACAGAGAAAGATGGAGTATGCTGGTTAAACGATCATCTGTGGTGCCCCTACGACCTTCAAGTTAGGGGATAGGATAGGATGTTTGAGCAGCCCAATTCGAATTGTCATGTACATTTCATAGAGTAAAGTCTTAGTCTCTGTCAGTCTCTTGTACCAAGGGAGCGTGTTGTAATAATAAGGCACATTTAGCATCCATGTATTTATTTACTTTTTAATCATAAAACAAAAGAGCAGTTTTAATCACTCAAGCCTCAATGACTATGGGATTCACACCAGAAAAAAAATTCCCGCCCATAAAAAATGTTTCTGTCACTGGTAGAATTGAACTCTTGTTCATTAGCACACATGCATATAACATAGCTAAGAGCCTATTCTACACTTTAGGTCGAGAAAGTTGAAACTGTACAGCAGCAAAGCCACAATCGCAATATAGATAACAACATGACAATTATTGCTAAGTATAAAACACTAATGCTAAGTATAAAACACTAATATACTTACTATATCCCTCTGTGTCAGTGTCAGGCTCTGTCTTCAGTTTAGACAACTCTGAGTCATGTGGCTCCTGAAATCAATGATGAGAATATAGTACTTTACAACAACTATCAGTGCATTTGGATTACTGTGCCACACAGTTAATGTGTTGAAGATTTGTATAAGAGACACTAAGCTTGGTTATTACCTCAGGCTCCACTGGATCTACAGCAATATATCGGTCTGTCTTCACCCACACTGTTTTTGATTCCAATGGCCCACTGCTTTCTGTAACAAATAAATCAGCAAACACATCATGGGTGAGTGCCAGAGTGGATGATAAAACTGAAGCAAAACTGTAAAGCCAGGATTCATACAGGTTTACAAGTCTAGATTTCCATGACTTTTCCATGCCCAAATTATATTTGTTCAGGACCAGCCAACGGCTCAACACACACACACACACACACACATACGTTCAAAGCCTCCCAACTGGGTTTCTTTCCAAAATGATGTCAACTGGGTTCCACATGATGTAAACTAGTGAGGACTTCAAAACTCAGCATACAGCCTAATTTGACTGTACATGATTCCAATATCAGTAAAAAATTAAAATATATAAACAACCTTTGATGTGGTTGACTTTGGAAAAGTGGGTTCCTTTTTGTACAAGTGGGTTCCTTCAGGCACACACGAACGACCAAACTAGTACTTTGGGTTCCATACATGATTCTGCTTTTTGGAGTCTAAATTTGGACAACCAAACTTGGTAAGATGGTGTGCACCCATGAGACCTCATAAATGATCAGTAAATGAATGACTTCACTTCAAGGTCAAGGTCACTTGGTCAACAAATGTTAGTTACAAAAATGACAATTTTTAACAAAATTTCACTTTTTTCGAAGTTATTAATATTGAACTTATGATTCTTTGAAGCATGATAGATATCAATGACACACATATTATATGCAAATTTGGTCAACCTCACTTCAAGGTCAAGGTCACTGGAGCTGTCTAACATCGGTTAGTATAGGTATTTTGAAGTGACCTTGGCCCTAAACAATGAGAGATATAAAGTCTAATCTTGTTTTCTTTAGAGATTTAGAGATGGTAGATTGATCTTTCGTATATGTTCCAGTTTTGAGTTGATCTTGAAGGTCAAGGTCATTTTAGGCCTTGCAAAAATATTTTTAAAAAAAGGTAATTGTACAGTAGAATGGCATTATTTAACCCATAGTATGCAACAACATTGAGTTATTTGATCTTTCATGAGCATGAGATCCTTGTGAAGGTCAAGGTTATCCCAAGATTAAGGTCACTGAAGGTCAAGGTCATCCAAAGGTCAGTCTTTTGGCATAATACAACATTTGCTGTAAATATTTGATCGTCAATAAGTGTTTTTGGAACAGGAGGTCAAGGTCATCTCAAGGTCAAGAGCATAGAAAGATCAAAGTCGATATTCATTTACATTTTAATACCACAGTTTCATTTATTTCTTTATGGGCATTCATTTTCATGTTAAATATTCTTATCCTGTCCAATCCCATAACTCGAAGGTCGTTGGGGCAACACAGAAGATCGTTTCACCAACATACGCCATCTTTCTCTGTCCTCCTCAACCCTCATGGCTTCGCTCAGTGTCAAGCTAGTCCGCCCTCGACTGTGTTGTCCTCAAACCTCTTTACCTGTCTCCCTCTTCTTCTGCCTCCTTCCGCTGTGCCTTGCAGGATGGTCTTTGAAAGGACTGATGATCTTGTGACGTGGCCATACCATATGAGTTTCCGTTCGTTCACCACTGTGAGCATGTCATTGTGTGATGGTCTGTCAGACTTCGTCTGGGAATAGGAAATACCCAGAAGTCGTCTGTAGCACCTCATCTCCATGCTTTGTATTCTTCGTAGTACACCTACTGTAAGGGTCCATGTTTCGCAAGCGTATAGGAAGATGGATATGACAAGGGAACGCAGCAGTCTTACATTGGAATATGGACTGATGGTCATGCCTTTCCAATTGGGCTTCAACCTTGTCAGGGCAGCAGTTGTTTGTGCGATCCTGGAGAGGACTTCCTGACTGGACCCATTGTATGATACAATGGCTCCTAAATATTTGAAGCTATGTACTGTGTTGATGGATTGGCCTTGGACTTTGATGTCCATGATGATGCCATTGGTGTTGTTGGTCATCATTGTGGTCCTCTCTGCTCTCATTTCCATTCCATAGGCTCTGGTGTGTCAAGCCTCTGTACCAGCTGTTCACGTTGTTGTTCCTTTCCAGCCAATCCATTAATGTCATCCGCAAAACGGAGGTTGGAGATTGCTCTACCCCCTAAGCTGAGTATGCCTTCGTGATCTGCAAGGGCATCTAACATGATGCGCTCTAGGAAGATGTTGATGATTTCAATAATTTTAGGGCTGATGTTGTACACTCTCATGGTTGTCCACAGAGCTGCATGCCAGACTCGGTCAGAGGCTTTCTTGAAGTCTGCAACACATTATAGATGTTGTTCGTGCTGTACGTATTTCTCGCAAATTAATCTGAGGTTGAAAATCTGTTCAGTGGTACTTCGCCCTGCCCTGAATCCTGTTTGTTCTTCAGCTATGATTTGTTCAGCTTGGGGTTTCAATCTGTTGACTATTATTTTCAGGAGGACCTTGTTGGGATGGCTGATGAGGCTGATGGTGCGGTAATTTTCACACTCCTGAAGGTTAACTTTTTTGGGAAGAGTGATGACAAGTGACTGGACCCATGTGTAGGCCACTCCTCACTCTGCCAGATGTTGTTACAGATAATGGTGAGGGGCGTTAATCATCGCTTCTCCTCCTGCTTGAAGCAATTCCACGGGTATGTTGTCCACTCCCGCTGACTTCCCTTTCTTTAGCGATTGCACTGCTGCCTCAAATTCTTATCTTATTTTTTAGTTTTGTGACTCACACTACAAGTTGAACTAGAGCAAGCAGGAAAGGCACGATGCTACGCGGCTTGACCATCCTTTTCCCCAGCCCTCTCTGACATTTACCAGATGGCCAGTCGACAGATGGGTTGCATACGTGCATAGCGCTCTACCGTAGTTCGCAACTACATGAAAGTTTATAACAAACTACGCACCTACTAGGCGCTCTATACAAGTCAGTCGCCATGCATTAGACCCCTTATGACTAGTGATACAGTGACTTTAATTGTTAATTTGAGTTTATCAGTAGTGTATTTCCACTACTAATTTTGGGTGAACCTGCTTACCTTTATTGTTGTTAGCCCGTGCACTGAATAGACCTAATGGCACAATGGCTTTTTAATTAGACTCTTATTGTGTTATCAGCCTACAAGTAATTTTCTGAGCATGAGATTGGAGTTAACTTTGACATTGGTCTTTTTAGGCCTCGTGGCCTCCTGTGACCTTTTGAGTCCTGCGATGGACCCATCATTTCTTAAGAAAATTGGCCAACAATGCTCCAGTCTACGCCTACCACCGGATGTGTACCGTGTTGCACAGCAGCTCGGTATACTAGAATGTAAGCCCACTCCTCGTGGCTGCCGAGCTGGTCGTCTGCACCGGCTCTGGCACCACTTGCCTCCATCCAGCAACCGCCATGCTTCCTCAAGGCTGCCGCCTGTCAGTGGCCATCCTCTCCCTCGTCTCTCAGAGCTGCCCAGTGGTCAACTCTGTGGTCTCCACACTGCACCATGCCTGCCCAGTGGTCATTCTTACGACCCTGGCCTTCACACTGCACCCTGCCTGCCCAGCGGTCATTTTGGCGACCCTGGCCTAATTCACACTGCACCCTGCCTGCCCAGTGGTCATTCTGGCGACCATGGCCTTCACATTGCACCCTGCCCGCCCAGCGGTCATTCTGGCGACCCTGGCCTTCACACTGCACCCTGCCCGCCCAGCGGTCACTCTGGCGACCCTGGCCTTCACACTGGACCCTGCCCGCCCAGCGGTCATTCTGGCGACCCTGGCCTTCACACTGCACCCTGCCAGCCCAGCGGTCATTCTGGCGACCCTGGCCTCCACATTGCACCTGACCAGCCCTTAACAACATTACCGTCTTCTGGTGGTTTGATGCAGACAAGTTCAAAAGATCCAAAGATTTCTAAGCATCGACAGCTACTGGTATGTTCCTTTAATGCACAGTCCCTGGCCCAGCAGCCTCGCAAGCGAGCTGCTATATCCACACACATTTCCGACAATAATATTGACATTATGTTTGTCACAGAGACATGGCTAGTTTCCGAAGGTGACGAAGCCAAAGTAAAAGAACTCGCTCCACCTGGGTACTATGTTCGCTCTTTCGCCCGAGACTCGCATGGAGTGAAGGGGAGGGGTGGGGGGATTGTTCTTATTTTGAAAGACTCACTGCAAAAACATGCACTGTGCGTTCAATCGCCTCTTCAACATCCGTCATTTGAAGCAGCTATTTTGATGTTGACTGTCAATAATACCAAATTGAACATTGTTTGTGTGTATAGACCTCCACCAAACAAAAAGAACAAGCTTACCCATTCTATGTTCTTTGAAGATTTGCCTGACTTCTTGCAACATTGTGACAACATACCTGGAAAAACTCTTTTTGTGGGAGATTTTAATGTCCATGTTGATGATGCTAGTGATTCCTATGCCAGAAGGTTTTGTTCACTGTTAGAAATGTTCTCATTGAATCAGGCAGTCACTGGTCCCACGCAAAAGCGTGGCCACACTCTTGATCTGTTAATTTGCCGACCCACTGACCAACTTTTGTCCTCTTTTCGTGTTTGTCACGATCTTAAGTCAGATCATAATGCCATTTTAGGCTACCTCAATGTTCCCAAACCAGTTAGTATACCAGTTACTATTACTGTTCGCAAACTTAACACCATTGACAAAGAGGCCTTTAAATATGACATCACCCAGTCTTTACCTCATGATTGCACAATAGGCCAATTCAATTCTACACTCTTAGGCATCTTGGACAAGCACGCCCCGCTCTGCCAACGTACGCTCAGGCAGCGTAAAACCAACCCTTGGTTCGGCAACATCGCCGAACAGTTTGGCATCCTTAAGCGCGAGCGTCGTCAGGCTGAGCGGCGCTGGCTGAAGACCAAGCTAACGGTACATAAAGAAATCTATGAGTCCATCAAGCACAAGATTACTGACCTTGTTGATAGGGCAAAAGTATCTTTCTTTTCCTCTCAGATTCTTTCGTCGACCACCTGCAAAGAACTGTTCAAAAATTTTAACTCTCTCCTTGGAAAAGAAACTGTTTCTCCTTTGCCTGCATGTGAAAACCCCGACACCCTCCCCACAATCTTTTCAGCTTACTTTACAGACAAAGTTCAAAAGCTTCGCGACAACTTTCCTGTTGCTGTCCCTACTCCTCTAGGATCTGAGTACTCTGGTACTAAGCTGGATTCTTTCACGTTGGTCTCGGAACAGTCGGTTCTTAAGATTCTCAAAGCCACTGTGCCTAAATCGTGCGAGTTGGACCCTATACCTACCAAGCTCCTGTACGAAAATCTTGATGTCCTTCTCCCTGCCCTCACAAATCTGATCAACTCCTCTTTGACCACAGGCATTGTTCCCACCGATCTTAAACTGGCAGTAGTGAAACCACTTTTGAAAAAGCCATCACTTGACAAGAATGATTTCAAGAACTTTAGACCGGTGTCAAATTTGCCATTTGTGTCCAAAATTCTAGAGAAGGTAGTGCTTAAACAACTTCTGAGGCACTTAGAACACAACAATCTCTTTAACCCACTTCAGTCAGCTTACAGAGCTGGACACAGCACCGAAACTGTTCTGTTACGTGTCGCCAGTGACATTCTTTCATCTCTAGACCAAAATAAGCTTTCGGTTCTTCTTTTGCTTGATAACTCTGCTGCATTTGATACCATAGACCATGATGTTCTCATCTCTCGGCTTGGGTCTCAGTTTGGCATCTGCTCCACTGCTCTTCAGTGGTTCACATCATACCTGAATGACCGTTCACAATATGTTTCTGTAAATGGCTTCCAGTCTAGCAAAACTCCCTTACTATATGGTGTCCCGCAAGGCTCAGTACTGGGGCCTGTCTTGTTTGTTCTCTATACTTCTCCCTTGTCTTCTGTCATTCAACAACATCCCGTCGACCATTTTCTTTTTGCAGATGACACACAACTTGAAGGTACTTGTGATCCTGCTGACATCGACACCTTGACTCAATCGTTTCAAGACTGCACGACTGACATCAAACAGTGGATGACAGACAACAGACTTAAGTTAAATGACGACAAGACCGAAGCTCTTCTGTTCTCTGGCTCATGTTCCTCCTCTGATCTGCCATCAGCTGTCACTGTTTGCTCCAGTAGCATACCTTTTTCTAAGAGTGCCAGGAATCTTGGAGTCATTTTTGATTCTTCTCTTGACATGAAAGAACACATTAGTAAAGTTTGTAGACAGTGTTTCTTTGAACTAAAGAGAATAAGTTCCATCCGTCGCTATCTTACTGTTGAAGCAACTAAAACCTTAGTTACATCATGCATCCTATCCAGATTGGATTACTGCAATTCACTCTTGGCTGGCTTACCCCAATCTGCACTTGATCCCCTACAGAAAGTTCAAAACTTTGCTGCACGCATCATTTTCCGTTCAAACCTCCGTGAACACATTACTCCTTTGCTACACAGACTCCATTGGCTACCAGTTGCTGAACGCATAAAATACAAGATAGCTTGCCTTTGTTTCTCTGTTTTTACAGACACAGCTCCTGCTTATACTTCTGAAATGTTATCCATATACACCCCTTCTCGAGCTCTGCGATCGTCTGCTGACACACGTCTTCTTAGACAGAGCCGCTTCAACAGACGATCGCATGGTTACCGCTCTCTACCTGTCTTTGGTCCTCAACTCTGGAATTCCCTTCCATACAAGATTAGACATTCTTCCTCCATTTCCTCTTTTAAATCACAGTTAAAAACACACCTTTTTAGGGAATATTTTAATTAGTCATTTACAAGAGACTGTAAGCAGGTGTGCGTGCTTGTGTTTTTCATAGTTTAACTGTATTTTGTACATATGTATATTATGTATCTTTTGTCCAGTTTTGTCTGTCTTGTCTTCCCATTCTCCCAACCCCTTGCGCGCCTTGATCCTTAGGCTAAGGCGCCTTACAAATGACGAACATTATTATTATTATTATTATCTGAGAATTGGAAGGATTTCTTCTTCTTCTCCGTTCTGGGGACATGCTAGAACTGATGGGTTTCCGTTTGGTGTGTGGTTGTAAAGGTCAGAGCAGTACTCTATCCATCTATCCAAGACTTCTTGTTCTTCTGTAAGGCATATTCCAGACTTGCTTTGGATCGTGGATACCTTGGGGTGTTTAACAATTGTCAGCCGCTTTAAACAGATCAAGTCTTCACGATCCAAAGCAAATATTGCAAGTTCCATAAGAAGCATGTGAGTCATATGGGATGTGTCCTTCTAGTTTAATTTAATATTAATGAAGTATGTGCATATTCCATTTTTACTGTCCATTTTAGCAGTATGATTGCTCTGGTGGTTCAGTGTTGATTTAGGACCCTACCCCTCTTTCCCTGAGTTGGTTATCCCCGTCTGCCATATGACCAATAGTGGGTATAGACATTAAACCTTCATGTTCATTCATGTGCACACAGAACGCAAGCGTTTATGGCTGGGCTGACAGAGCTGAAATTTCGCGTGTACCTTCAAAGATGTGTACACAGGGTTGTGGCTTAAATTCATGTTGTGGCTTAAATTCATGTTCTTAGTTCTTAGTTATCACATCAGGTAGTCATATTTTTTCTATACAACGTCCCTGAAGTATTTGCACCCATACTCCTGAAAAGCTGATAATTGTTTTGGGACAAGATTTGTAGATGACATTCACGGAATTAGATGCTCGTGTTCCTGTAAATGTGGGGGTCTTATAGCCATTACTATTGAAATGAGGCACTGCTTCATTATGTTCCAATGTTTTGTATCATTAACCTGAAATCCAGACACTGACATTTCATTGCCCCGAGATAGTTTATCGGCCACAATCTGGTTTGCCAAGGGGTTATTCGTATCCTGAGGGTCAACACTTTTATAATTTTTAAATAAATGAATTATTGGGCAGGTCAAGATGTTGGCCGATAAAGAATCTAACTCAAGCCGCTCAAGGCGCTCACTTGCAACCTTTGGGCGCATAGTCTGACGCCTATTCGACTAAGCAATCCTGATGAAAAATTTTTTAAGTATTTGCAAGGCCTACAATGAACTTGACTGAATATCATCGAAAAAACTGAAAATATATGAAATATCAAACTATATTATCTCTAAAATCAATTTTGGACATTATACCACTCATAGTTCAGAGCCAAGGTCACTTCAAAGTACTCATACGAACAAACCTTAGAGATAGGTTGACCAATTTAACAATCTCATTTATATGTATCATAAAACAAAGAATCGTAAATTTGCCTTTAATTCACGTATCATTTTCGAGGTCTCGTGGGTATACTCCATATTACGTATTTAGGTTGTGTTAGTTAAAATAGTACTTGACCACTTCAATGTCTTGCTCAGTCGACGGCGAGAGACCGGACAAATTATTATTTGTCAAATGTCATTTTTGGTCTATTTAGGACTCATTTTGCGTCGAGTTTTGAGCGAATACATAGTCAAAAAAAGTCGTATGCATTTGCAGTATTTGACATTCGACACAAAATTGATTCGACCATAGGCCAATCTACATTGTTTTAGCATTATTTGTGAAGTAATACTCTAACTCATACACCTAGATGAGGTCCTCTCATTCGGCTCATCGTATTCCGATGGACCCTATAAGCAAAGAGTAATCAACTTTAGACCTGGAGGCAAACACTCAAAACGTATCAAACACTCAAGACAAATATATATCAAATTTAGTCTGAAACAATTTTATTTCAATGAATAACTGACAAGTACTTTTTTGTAAACAAAATACAGAATGAATAACAACAACAAAATTAAAAGAAAGGAACGTACACCATTGGCATGTCATAATGCATAGTTTAATTTCAACTATTTTAAAGTGACAATGCTGTTAGGACCAATCTTCCCCGAGGGGGGTGGTGGTGGAGTGAGAAGTGAAATTGGTCCATCGAGTAAAACTGTTAACAAAAACTGACGACATCTCTTTAGGTAAGAAAAAAATAACAACGGATAGAAATAAATTCAAATATTGCAAAAAACATAATATTCAATTGAATAAGAAACAATTTATACAATCTGAGCAACCTCTAGCTCTTCTTTGTGAATTCGTTGAAGATGGTTTGACATTTTTTCATTAAATGTTCTTGGCAAAAAATACAACATTGCTTTTTGACAATGCATCTTTGACTTGAGCAAAAAAATGAACACTTGAATGGGCACTTGAATGGTCACTTTCTAGGACTTGACCATTTGCTTTGGCTTGCGAAGAGATGATCGGCATCCTGGATCTGCAGTATATAACATACCACAAGGGTTATTGCTAGAGTTTGAGACAAAATACATCTTACTCACAAAAGATCGAGCAAGAAGAATTATATTTTAATGTAGTCTATGCAAGCAAAGTGGTTTTTATTTGGGTGAACATAGAACTGGTGAAACACAGAGAGAGAGAGAGAGAGAGAGAGAGAGAGAGAGAGAGAGAGAGAGAGAGAGAGAGAGAGAGAGAGAGAGAGAGAGAGAGAGAGAGAGAGAGAGAGAGAGAGAGAGAGAGAGAGAGGGTTGGCATGGCGGGGGTAGAGGGGATATTAAGTATGCTGCCAAGATGATTAACAAATAAACCATTTTAAAAACACTTCGTAATCTGACAATCTACCCTGGACCTTAACACCCCAAAACTAACGATCTCTTTTTTTATTTTTTAGGTGATACGCCACTATGGGCGATAGCACTTATATATTTTTGGGGGGTGAGCATAGCCTAGAGGCCAAGCATAGACATGGGGGAATAGAAACATGGGAATTTAAACATCAGGGAATAAAGACCTGGAGAACATAGACCTGAGTTAACATAGGCCTGGAGGATGACAGGCCCGAGGGAATATAGACCTGTGGAAAATAAACCTTGGTGGACACCGACCCGAGGAACAGACCTGGGAGAACACAGACCTGGGGAAACATAGACCTGGGTAATCATGGATCTAATTCAGGACAGTACAACAGTCAATGAAGATAAGGCTAACCTAGAATGTGGTGATAAGTATGAACAATCGGACGAAGACTTGAGTGGCCCATTTTGTCGCCTCCTCTTTCGTCCACGCATATCATGGCTCTCTGTTGACGCTTTTGATATTCTGGTTTCTTGAGTCTCTCTCTTGCACGATGTGACACCCTGTTGAAAAACAAAAGATTCAAGTAGTGGAGAGCCAGAACTTTCAATATTAATATTGGGGAAAATATTCAGCTGACAAGAATGCACACGGACTAGATCTAACATCATGGTAAGTGAGGTTAAAGTATGAAACAGCCTAATTCCTGATAGGGGAAGTGCGTGGCATGAGGCGAGCTGCTACCTACGCAAGCTCGGCCATCTAGCGTTATCTCGCCCGATCTGAGTCGGGCATCGAACTGGGCCAACAGTTCACTAATAGCACTGAGGTCAGGATAACCACATGGGCCCACTTCTTTAGGGGCGGCGGACCCACCACCGCTTCCACCGCCCCTGTCGGAACTGGCAACCGCCGCCGGGTTCTCCCGTGGGGAATGGCCTTGTGCACGGCCACCAGAGAGGGAGCTCTGGGACCCAAATCGCGCTCGGCGTACAGGACGTCGGCGCCAACCTGTTTTTGGGTAGGAGCAACCGGTGCCCCGGCCGTCCGGCCACGGACCATCTCGACAAGGTCCACAACGGACTGGATCAGTCTTTCGACAAGGCGTTCGAGCCTGTGAATAGCCACCCAAGGGTCGTTTTTGGCACCAGGTGCCAACCTCACAGGCTCTGTGTAGGATCCCGAACCCACCCCGGTGACCGGCTGGGCTGTAACTGTATCCCCTTTCTCGCTCCCCGCCGCCAAGCGTCAGAGAGAACCACTCCAAGCACTAGGGAGGGAACGGGGTGGAGCAAACACCCCCGCAAGAGCTGCAACGCCGCCCGACACGGCCGAGGCCACGTCCCCACTCGCCGACTCAGACATAATTTTTTGTTTGGCAAGGCATAAGGCCTGCGCTCGTGGCATGAATGTCGCCGCTCGCAATTCATTCGCCAACAGGCGCTCACTGCGAGTAGGGTAGTTATGATTAGCGTCCGAGTGGTCACCACGACAGTTGGCACAAGTTCGCCCTACGGCTCTACAAGCGGCCCCCGAGTGACCGGCAGCCCTGCAGGAAGAACAAATCTGCGCAGAATTACAATTTTTTCGAATTTGCAAGAATCTTTGGCACCGGTAGCACCTAAGTGCCGTTGCCACGTAAGGAGTCACCAGGAACTCCCTACAATTGAGAAGGAGAGCTGCCGCAGCGTCATCGCCTCGACTGTCACCCTAACCGCGGTGGACGGCTGTCCATCTGACCGGAGGATGCATTGGAATTTCCTAACCTTGCAGGTGCGGACGGTACCATCCGGGTCCACCGATTCATTGCACTTTTCGAGTATCTCCTCCACCGGCACGATGGGGGAGAGGGGTGGGGGTGGGTGGGGGGGATGCCAGAGACAACCCCCTCCACCACCGGCACTGGGTTAGTACATGCTATCATAATCTGGCCCACCTGCGAAAGTTCAATCAGTTTCTGTTACTGCGTCAAGGTTTTACAACCTATGAGGAAACCTTCATCTTTATGTAGGGGTCTTACCCTGTCCACCGCGCCCACAGAACCGCGCAAGAGGTCTGCCAGCTTCCAACCAAATGATTTGAATGAAACCAAAGTGGTATCACCTTTTTGTCTAATAACTACCGCAAATTGACAAAGACCGTAATTTGGTGTGCGAGTCGGCCTCAGGGGTCGTCTCATTTTGTTCTTTCTTCTACTGGTAACAGTAGACCACGCTTGACCCAAAGGGAGGGGGGGGGGGGTGTCACTCGAAGCAGCGACTGGAGGGGTCACCAGGTGTACCACCTCCTCGAGCGTGGGACCAGAATCAAGGGACTCCGCTCCCGAGCAAGGATCTGAGGAAGAGGGTGCAGCCCTCTCTTCCATAAAGTTACCCTCAATCTCCTCCGGAATGAACGAGAGAGATGGATCATGGGCCCCCATCCACCTAGAGGAAAAGAGCCAGGGGCCAGCACTAACGACCGCTCCCGAACAAACGTCCAAGGGGGTGGGAGCAACCCCATCCTCCATAGAATTATCATCAGTCTCCTCCGGGATGGACGAGAGAAAGAAAAATCAGAGAGTTTCCTGGGCACTCTTCCACCAAGGAGAAGAGGGCCCGGGGTCAGCACTAACGGCCAAATTATTCAGTCAGAGAGCAACGCCCCCACCGTCCTGCGAGTTCCGTTTACCAACGTCATCGTCTCTCAGTTCAGTTTTGTTTTGAGTAACCGGGTGATCCTTTCCACCCCTTTTCTTCGCGGCGATGCGCCTCAAAGTCCAAAAATTCAACCAGTATCTGTCAAAACCGAGGTTTAAAGATTTAATTCAAAACCTATCAAAAACATATCAAAACCGATCTCCAATGAGGACCCAAACATCTCAAATTCCTAGCTAAAAAAGGTTACGAAAGCTTAAAAACTTTTTAAAATCTATAAAATATTCACCAAAGGAGCAGGTAGCGCCAAAGCCATTAGGACATCCAATCTCAAAAAGGTAAGGCAACGGCGCAGCAATCGCAAGCAGTAAAGCGGTGAGGCATCTCAGGACAGCAGAGTGCAAGTACGTGCAAGCCCGTTTAAGTCTCGCCATCAGAAGATGCAATTCAGCAAAGCGTAAGTGGCAACCAGGTGTGAAACGTGACACGTCCTCCTCCGATAATGTTCCGCCTGAGAATAAATCCATTCCCTCAGTGGTGTATTGCTGTCTGCTGACCCTTGGGGTACCCTGGTTTTATAGGTATCTGTGGCACCTTGTGAAACCCTGTTGGAAAACAAAAGAATCGAGTTGTGGAAAAATAAAACTATCAATATTAATGCTGAGATTACAAAAAATCTGCCAGCTCTAATCACGCCTTCAAAACCACTTTCTCTGGTGACTTTCATGGTTTTGGTGATGATGACTCCAAACCTGTTTTCCAAAGGTTCTAGTGATTCCCCTGGCGCCGACGGCACTCCGTTAAATACTAGGTTGTGACGTCTTGAATCATGTTCTGCCATGTCCTGCCGTGTGCCTTTCTTGTTCAGGCGCTCACTCATCATTTCCACTTTCTGTAGTTTCGTTTCAAGACTATCCACTTTTTTCCTTAGCTCTTGGTTTTCTCTTCGATCATTTCCAGCTTGGCACTCATCTCACAATATCTCCACAAATTCTCTCTGTGTCGCTTTCCAAAGCCTGAAGTCTCTCATCTAGATTCTTCTCCGCCTGGTTCAGTTTGATGGTCACAGCTTGGGCATTATTCACTTGCTGTTTATCGATGCGATTGACGGCTTGAAATACTTTTTCGATCGCTACCAACGCGATCTGCTGTCACCGCCGTTGCTGTCGGTGTGGACGCCTTCGTCGGCGTTGTTACATAATTTTCGTTCGGTCACGGATTCATCTCCACCTCGCCACTTTGAATAATGGGAGCCACAGTCAGAAACAGCACCACCAAATCGGAGGGTGTGACGCTGGGTTGTTTCGAGTTTCCATGGTCTGAAGCGTAGTTCAGCTTTCTTCACCCTTTTTGCTATAAATGCTATGAAGCAGCGGTGAAAGACGCCCACAACCAGCCTATGTTTTACAGCTGTAGTGGGCATAGTTTTACAGTTATGTAGATTCACCGTTGCAGTTAGGTAGATAGCCTACACCGTTGCAGTTAGGTAGACAGACTACACCTTGCAGTTATGTAGGTAGCCTACACCGTTGCAGTTAGGTAGATAGCCTACACCGTTGGAGTACAATACTATAAAGTAAACTAGAAACCGCAACACATTTTTCTGTCAATAAACATCACTAATTAATATCTGAACTCACTGCTCCAGCAAAATGCGTCCGCACGCTACCATGACTATGTTTCAACTCAGAGAGAGAGAGAGAGAGAGAGAGAGAGAGAGAGAGAGAGAGAGAGAGGAGAGAGAGAGAGAGAGAGAGGAGAGAGAGAGAGAGAGAGAGAGAGAGAGAGAGAGAGAGAGAGAGAGAGAGAGAGAGAGAGAGAGGATGACAATTTTATTTTCCAATGGTAAAAAAATAAGCGCTGGCTTCCTTTTTTGTCAACATCCTGCCCTTGTAACAATAATAATGAATTACTAAATTAACCTTATAAAAATAAACATCTATGATCTTCATGCAACACACACAAGCTAGAGAGAGAGAGAGAAAGAGAGAGAGAGAGAAAGAGAGAGAGAGAGTGGGAAAAGAGAGAGAACCAATCCATAGTGCACAATTTTTAATAGTGATCCTTAATCTCACCTTTGAATTATCCCTTGTCCTTTAGGAAAAGCAAACACCTGGCTTGTTGAAAAAAACATCTGCAAATGAAATGTAAAAACAATGACAGCAACGAAACGCACATTTATTGTGTTTCTTTTCTCGCCCTCCATTCTCTTCTTTAACTTCACTTTTAGTTCATATTTGAACAACATTATATTCCTTACTCAAAGCAAAACATGGTAAAAGGTGTTTTCTATTCCTTTTAATAGCATCCTGCGTCACTTTAGCTCAGAATTATCAAAAAAAATTTTTTGATCTAATTTCCCTTCGTAACCTACACACAGTCGATTTAGATCAAAATTTATTTCGTCTTGAATAGAGTATTAGTAATTTGGTTCATTTGCTGATAATGATTAGAAATTGTTTGAAAATGAATGCGGATTGTACTCCTTTTTAGTTTGTGTATTGGGGCGCTGTGAATGTCATGTGCTAAACTTCCTTGGTCAATTTAATTTATATAACAATATATAATAGAGTGTAGGCTACACAATGTTTTAGTTATGCATTACCGCAATCCAAATATCAACATAAAACTATGATAAAAAAAAAAAAATTTTAAATCGACACATAAAAACTTCATTGAAAATAAAAATTATCAGAGGTGAAGAGTAACATTCTAAGCCAAAAGCAATTATAGGCCTATAGGACAGAATTCGTACACAAACAACAGCACATGCACGCTTAGATGCACTCTTTTAATCTGTTTCAAACACACTTAATGGCAACATATATATATTATATTACTATAAATCTGTCCTCGTCTTTTACAAATCGGAAAACATCTAGTCCTCTGCTTTAACTTATATTGGGGGCATTATCACAGCCCCCAGCACGACAAAAGACACATGCTTTCCCAACTTCCTACGTTTTATACCAAATAAAATGTTTAGCCATATTACCTATCCTTATAATATACATTCTGCTCTGGATGGAAAAAGAAATGAATCTAGATGTAACGACGGCTTTTTTTTATTTCGTAAAAAACAGATCTACTAATCTCGCCTAGATGATAGATCTAGCTTAACTTCCGCGTTCGGTTCCCGACCATTCGATCGAGCACAGTCTCATTCCAATACAATTATAACCTACGAATAAACATCAACAAACAAGTAAAATCAACAATGACAAAAGCATACAGTTTATGTTCCATAACACATATCAAACAATCGTACAATTAAAATTCTTGCTCACCTTGGGGCCACAAAGCATCGCCATCTTGAAACTGCAACTCGTCAGTGAAAGTTATCTTCCCTTGCCATGTGTGCTTTGGCAAGTGGAAACTTTTTTCACACACTTTGATGTGTGAAATAATTCACACACGAATTTGACGAAAGTGCACAAGGAGGTTCCAGCCTTGAAAACTTCTAAAAATCCCGATTTAGCACTTCTCTTCAAGAAACAGTATTAAAAAAAGTGGGTTCCATTTTTTGAAACCCACTTGTTTTTGGAACCCAGTTGGACGCTTGTGTGTTAATCTAAGGAACCGAGTTGGATAGTTGTGAACGCACACACACACACACACACACACACACACACACAAACAAAAACCATTCCACAAATACATCAAGGCCATTCATTTTAGTTTGGCCCTTTACTTTCATATGTTGTTTGGCATCCATGTTCTGTGAATTCCAAGGTCTTCCTTCTTCGCCTTTGTCGACTTTTTCATAGCATTTGATTTATTCAGGAAGTTAGTGCAAGTTTCATTCATGAAAGTGTTCATATCTCCTTTGATTTCTGCTTCTAGAGCTAAGTTATCAACACTTTGTTTCAAACAAACTCTTTTCTTCTTAAGTTCATCCAGTTCCTCCATTATGGACTTGCACTGTTGGAAATGCACAGCCTTTTATTTCTCCTCCTGTAGCGGCAGATAACTGTTGTTAATGTTATAACTATTTATAACTGCTGTTTATGTTATAACTATTTATAAGTGTTGTTATGTTATAACTATTTATGACTGTTGTTAATGTTATAACTATTTTTAACTGTTGTTAATGTTATCACTATTTATAACTGTTGTTAATGTTATAACTATTAAAACTGTTATAATGTTATAACTATTTATAACTGTCGTTAATGTTATCACTATTTATGACTGTTGTTAATGTTATAACTATTTATAACTGTTGTTAAAGTTATCACTATTTATAACTGTTGTTAATGTTATAACCATTTATAAATTTTGTTAATGTTATAACTATTTATAACTGGTTAATGTTATACATATTTATAACTGTTAATAATTTTATAAATAATTATAGTGTTTTGAACTGTGATTACATGTGTATACTGTTCCTTTACTGTTTTACCTGCATTTGTTTTTACATTTATAACTGTTCACTGGCACACATAATAAATAATAATAATAATAATAATAATAATAATAATAATAATAATAATAATAATAATAATAATAATAATAATAATAATAATATTAAAGTAGGCTTATATATCGAGATACCCCAGCTCAGGGCTGAGCTCACCGCTTTTAACATAGGATATATCTTTAGAACAAACAAACAATAAAACAGGGTATGCAAGCATTCACACCAACCGTACTCGCAAAGGCATACAAGGGAACAACAACATATGCAATACACTACACATGCATAGTAAACAAAACAAAACAAAACAAAAAAAAAAACAAAAAACAAAAAACAAAAATAATACAATGGCATATTAGATAATAATAAAATTCACCATACAGATTTCAAATATAACTAAACATTTGTTACATCTAACAATGGTTAATTAATACAATGATCGGATAAAAGACAAGACCTGCCTCCTCACTATTGGAGAAATAAATTATCAATAACATAATGTAGAAAGTAATGCAAAAATAATTATATACAAATAATTATATAGTCAGATCTAAATGTACAGACTATTTACATGTCAAGCCATGGACGACACCGCACCGGCATCCGGCATCGGTCGGAGGGTAAGAGTCAATCACGATCATACAGTTTGAAGAGATGGGATCTTGAGTGCGTTTTTGAAGGCCTGGGTGGTCGGTATGTTGCAGATGTGTGATGAGAGAGAATTTCATTGCTTGGGAGCGCAGAAAGAGAAAGATCGTTTACCGTATGTCTTAGTGCGTGTCTTGGGAACAGAAAGAATGTGTGCATCTGCAGAGGAGCAAAACGGTCAAGAGGGTGAGTAGACAGTTAGAAGATCAGTAAGATAGGAAGGGCAGGAGTCAGAGAAGAAGTTGTGGCAGAGAGTGGACAGTTTGTAGTCAATGCGGGCTTGAACAGGGAGCCAGTAAAGAGAATGGAGAAGTGGAGTGATGTGATCGCGCTTATTTGCCTTAAGAACATGCATGTAACATAGCTCAAAGCCTATTCTACACTTTAAGTCTAGAAAGGTGAAACTGCTCAGCAGCTAAGCTACAATCACAATATAGATAACAACATCACAATATAGATAACAACATCACAATTATTGCTAAGTATAAAACACTAATATACTTACTGTATCCGTCTGTATCACTGGCAGTCTCTGTCTTCACTTTACACAACTCTGAGTCATGTGGCTCCTGAAATCAATGATGAGAATATATTACTTTACAACAACTATCAGTACATTTGGATTACTGTACCACACAGTTCATGTATTGAAGATTTGTATAAGATTAAGAGCTCAGTTATTACCTCAGGCTCCACTGGATCTACAGCAATATATCGGTCTGTCTTCACCCACACTGTTTTTGTTTCCAATGGTCCACTGCTTTCTGTAACAAAGAAATCAAGAAAACACATCATGGGTGAGTGCTATAGTAGATGATAAAACTGAACAGTTGTCACTCACATCCATAGTCCTGTGTGGATCACACCAACTTGTGATCACTAAAAAGTTCAAGTCAATGAAAAATGTTGGTTCACTTGCACATAAGGGAAGTTATTGAGCTCACAGACTGTTCAATAAAAAGTAAGATCTAGAGAAACAAAACTGTAAAGCATTTCAGCTACAATCACAATATAAAACATGCCAATCATTACTATCAAACACTAATATACTTACCATATTCCTCAGTGTTACAGTCAGGTTCTGTCTTCACTTTACACAACAGTGGGACATGTGACTCCATCATGTCACTGTCAGGTGCTGTCTTGCTTTCTGATTCTTCCTTTATGTTGAACTCACTGCCAGTCACGTTAGCAGTACCTCTGACAATCTGTTCACTGCTGCTGTGAGAAA
This sequence comes from Oncomelania hupensis, assembly GCA_036898135.1. NCBI lineage: Eukaryota > Metazoa > Mollusca > Gastropoda > Littorinimorpha > Pomatiopsidae > Oncomelania > Oncomelania hupensis. Next base: position 59,062,060 of record CM072522.1, on the reverse strand, counting down.
CATGATGGTTTTCTCTTCCTGCAATTTCTAAACAAAACAACAGCTTTCATACGAGTATTTCCTGACAGCGAGTGAAATGATGAACTAAAAAGCCCTCACCATAAGAACTTATATCTTTTCCTCTTACCTAAATATTACAGGTGACACAGTAAATAAGCCTCCAAAGATAAATCAACGATGAACAAAGTACTGGTCTATTTCATGATTTCCAATTAAAACAAATCATGCAGAAACAACTTTGTCGTAGTTAAGATCAGCACCCTGCACTCAATCGCTGCACAGTCCACACAAAAGGTAAGAAAAACCACAAACTATTTTGTTAGTGTTAAGGTGTGGATGTGCTAAACCTAAACCTTATCGTAATCCACTTCTGTGAGGCCAGTTTTCAAGGAGCCCTGGTGTTAGCATGTGACCAGCAGTATTTGTTATGAGTGAGTTAGTATGTTTGTCAGTATGTGTGAGTTAGTATGTTTGTCAGTATGTGTGAGTTAGTATGTTTGTCAGTATGTGTGAGTTAGTATGTTTGTCAGTATGTGTGAGTTTATTTGTCTTTATTTTTCTTATTCATTCTATCTTGATTGTATTGTGTTGATGTGAGAGAGAGAGAGATAAAAGAGAGAGAGACTCAGAGAGATAAAAGAGAGAGAGAGGTGGTGATGATGATGAGGAAGAGGGAGGTAAGTGGTGTATAATTAAGGCAAGTTTTGAGTAGCATGAGTCCTTTCCCTTAGTTGTAGTGTTATGTAATAAGCTAATGATATCATCAGTATTGTTCTTATCAGTAATGTAGCAAATAGTGCAAACAGGTGTTATTGCTTACAGACATTTGAATATTGAGTGAATAGTTTTGGAAATAAGGTGTACATTTTTGTAATCATATATTTTTCATCACTTTGCAATGGCTAGTCTCAGAGGCAAGACATTGTGAAAGGTTTTGATGTTAACAAGAATTGTGTAGGCCCTTGTTCCACAAATGAAATAGGGTAAGCATTACATTTAAAGTGTTTGCTTTTAGGGTAATAATTAATATTATTAATAATATAAAAATATTGTTGTTAATATTATTATTATTATTATTATTATTATTATTTTTATTATTAATATTATTATTATTATTATTATTGTTGTTGTTGTTGTTGTTGTTTTTGTTGTTGTTGTAATGTAAAATATAATTGCCTTTTTCATAATTGTGACACTATCTCTTTTTAGCTGTTCTTATAAGATTTTAAGTTAGTGAGCATCAACATGTTCACTGCAGCAATAAAAATTATAATTTTTAGTTATTATTTGAACTTTTATTAGTAAATGTGATAAATATAGAATTTTTATATACTTATGAGAATAGTGAGAATGAAACACAGTTGAGATGTTGTTATTGTTAGTAAGTACGGGTTTCCTGTTGTGTTTCAGGGCACACAATGAGATGCTGTAATTGTTAGTAAGTATGGATTTCATGTTGTGTTTCAGGGCACACAATGAGATGCTGTTATTGTTAGTAAGTATGGGTTTCATGTTGTGTTTCAGGGCACAGAATGAGATGCTGTTATTGTTAGTTAGTATGGGTTTCATGTTGTGTTTCAGGGCACAGAATGAGATGCTGTTATTGTTAGTAAGTATGGGTTTCATGTTGTGTTTCAGGGCACAGAATGAGATGCTGTTATTGTTAGTTAGTATGGGTTTCATGTTGTGTTTCAGGGCACAGAATGAGATGCTGTTATTGTTAGTAAGTATGGGTTTCATGTTGTGTTTCAGGGCACAGAATGAGATCCTGTTATTGTTAGTAAGTGTGGGTTTCATGTTGTGTTTCAGGGCACAGAATAAGATGCTGTTATTGTTAGTAAGTATGGGTTTCATGCTGTGTTTTAGGGCACAGAATGAGATGCTGTTATTGTTAGTAAGTATGGGTTTCATGTTGTGTTTCTGGGCACAGAATGAGATGCTGTTATTATTAGTAAGTATGGGTTTTATGTTGTGTTTCAGGGCACAGAATGAGATACTGTTATTGTTAGTAAGTATGGGTTTCATGTTGTGTTTCAGGGCACAGAATGAGATCCTGTTATTGTTAGTAAGTGTGGGTTTCATGTTGTGTTTCAGGGCACAGAATAAGATGCTGTTATTGTTAGTAAGTATGGGTTTCATGCTGTGTTTTAGGGCACAGAATGAGATGCTGTTATTGTTAGTAAGTATGGGTTTCATGTTGTGTTTCTGGGCACAGAATGAGATGCTGTTATTGTTAGTAAGTATGGGTTTCATGTTGTGTTTCAGGGCACAGAATGAGATACTGTTATTGTTAGTAAGTATGGGTTTCATGTTGTGTTTCAGGGCACAGATTGAGATACTGTTATTGTTAGTAAGTATGGGTTTCATGCGCACCACTTCCAGCTCACCCCCCGTTGGGGTGCAGGGGTTTTCAGTATAAATAGTATCCCCACTTTCTGGAAATTTAGTGCTTTAAATTCCCACTGTCGCTGTCTTTCTCATTTGCTCTTTTTTATTCCTGCTCTTTTCTATCAATCTGCTATACTATCGTCTTCTTCGCTAGACCAGTTTCCTACCTTTTTTCTTGAAAACTCTTCCGGGACAAGACTGATCCTTGTTTGTGTATGAGGTCTGTTGGATCAGCTTGGGAATATTGGACGCTTTCTGCCAGGTGGTCACTAGGGCTTCCTATGATGTTATTATTTAGCAATGTAGGCATTTTATATGTATGTGTTTTGTTGATAATTTATAATGATGTTTGTATTCTATTTTGTTTTTGTAAACTGGGGTTCGATAAGTTGGGGTGAAGCCTCAGCCATCCCCTGCGTGGGATGTCTTTATTGTAAAGTGACTGGCTGGTGGAGAGCTTTCGGTTTTACCACTAGGGTTGTTTCAGCAGATCTTTTATGCAGATCAGGGGTTGTCCGGTCCTGATTTGGCTCGGAAGAGTCCGCTGGACCTAAAGCAATAATAATGTAATGTAATGTAACTTCCAGCTCCTGCCTTCTGGAAGGCTCTACCAAACACCAAGGGTCAGAACTCTCAGAATGAAAAACAGTTTTATCCCAAAGGCTGTCTCATTACTTAATAAATGACATGTGTGTGTTTGTGTGTGTGTGTGTGTGTTTGTATTTGTCTTTGTTCTACACGCTTGATCTGTGAGACTGACTTCACTGTGGGGAGTGACTGAGGCAGAAGAGAACTTGACCAATGACTTTGGTGTAGATCTGACAGCAAGCAGTTGTGTAGCACATGCATTTGGAACCTGGAAAAAAAAGATTTACATAAAACACAACCTATAAAGTGTTCAAAGATGTATAAGAAACACTAACTATAAAGTGTTGACAGATGTATATAAGAAACACTAACTACTGTATAAAGTGTTGACATATATAAAAACACTAACTACTGTATAAAGTGTTGACAGAGGTATACAAGAAACACTAACTAAGGTGTTGACAGATGTATATAAGAAACACTAACTACTGTATAAAGTGTTGACAGATGTATATAAGGGATGGGGAATGGCAGGTCGGGGAAGAGTGTGAGATGGGTGGTGGGGAGGGAGGGCAAGAAGTCAGTCAGAAAAGTGCTGAACATTTACAATCCATGAATTATGAGACATCATCCACATGCATTTTAAACTTGTAACTCATTAAAGCATGACCTGTACTTTGATCTAATCTATATAATGTGCAGAAAAAGTAAGATCTCATCATCAACATCATCATCATCATCACCAGAGTGGTCCTGATTCGTATCTTTGCAGTCCGCTGGACGCTATAAACAATGACTAATCTTTAGTATTTTTTGCATTAATATAATCAACCATTATTATTATACCATTATCACAGCAGCAATGTGCTGAGTTTCTCGATAATGTTTAAAATAAGCCTACTTCAGTCTTAAAATTATGAGGATATATTACTTTGCAACAACAACCAGAACAAGGAACTAACTTATGTGATTTAGGTACGAGACAATTGAGGTCACTAAGGGTTTTCTCAGGATATTCCGGTGTCCTCCCTCCCTTTAATAAATTATAATTATAATGGTATCGGAGGCGGTTACAATGAAAATGTCAAAAATAAAAAGTTGATTTCCTGTTTTTAATAGCAATCTTCCTGCATTCACACCACATGTTTGAGTGACAGATGTGTTTGTTGTGTGTGCCACATGTTTGAGTGATAGATGTGTATGTTGTGTGTGCCACATGTTTGAGTGATAGATGTGTTTGTTGTGTGTACCACATGTTTGAGTGATAAATGTGTTTGATGTGTGTGCCACATATTTGAGTTATAGATGTGTTTGTTGTATGTGCCACAGTGGGTGAAACATGTCGGTGTGTATGTTGCTACTGATCGCCGCACTTTGAGCCTCATCGGTGATTTGGGGAAAAGTAACTACAGTGGTGACTCTGGAAACGTTCGTAACTCGAAACATTGAAATCAACAGAGACAATCCGTTTTAAGATGAAAGAATCATTCTTTTTTATTGACACAAGGCCAAGAATACGTGTACTTGTATTAAATAAAAAAAAGAAAAACAACCAAATAAATTCATGTAAAATTTTAAAAAAAGATTTAGTCTATCTCTTTTTTACCATAAAGAAATGATCAGGGGAAATTGTCATTTTCTTTGCTATTGTGAATCATTAGTTTCAGGAGTTTCTTGTTGCAGTTTCTTGGCAGCCCACTTGGAATCTTTCTGCTCCAAGAAACTATCAAGGGAAATTTGTCGTTCGTAACTCCAGGTATTGTTCGTTACCTGAGACAAAACATTTTCGAAGTTGTTGTTAACCCGAATTGTTCGGGACAATAGGCATTCGTTACCTGAGGTACCACTGGATATAGCATCCATCATCATCATCATTATTATTATTATTATTATTATTATTATTATTATTATTATTATTTGGACTGCTGTACCAAATAGTTATTGTGTTGAAGATTTGTAAAAGAAAAGTCAAGTTCCATTATTACCTCAGACTCCATTGGAAATATATCAACATATCGCTCTGTCTTCACCCACACCATCTTTGTTTCAAATGGGTCAGGGGTTTCTGTAACAAAGAATTCAGCAAATGTATCATGGATAAGTGGGTGACAGCAGTAGCACAATTGGTAGGGACTCTGGTTTTCTCGAGAGTTCAAACCTTGCAGAGGATGAATTTATGTGACTTAGATACAAGACTTTTCAGGCTACCAAATGTTTTCTTCAGGTACTTCGGTGTCCCCCCTTGTCGGATGCAATCAAATGAAATAATATTTTAAAATTCTGAAATAATTATTTTTTTTAATACAATTAGCGTAACTACAGTCAGCCCCTTACATTTATTAAGGGTGTGTCTGGGATGAGTCGGTGCATGGATAAGAATGAATGTGCAAGGATTAGCATGGTCATGAGAAAGCGTGAATGATTGAGAAAATGGCAGTAATAGTCTTGAGATTTTTTGTAGTATTGTTATGCATTAAGGTGTTCTAATATCCGCTACCGGTTTTTTTATTGTTTACATGTACGCTAACCTTTGTGTTGTCTTCTTAATATGTTAACAGTTACTATGCATCACACACAAATATCCTTGTGCAAATGGGGACAATACAGATTCGTTATTCGTTAAAATTAAAATGTGATTTTCTTTCCGTTTTCTAATAGCCACTTTCCTGTACACTACATGTTTGAGAGATGAATGCGTGTTTGTTGTGTTGGTAGGAGTGTGTGTAGCATGTGAACATGTATGTTGGTTACAGATCACCACTCTTTGAGTCTGTGATAGGAGTGTGTGTAGCATGTGAACATGTATGTTGGTTACAGATCACCACTCTTTGAGTCTGTGATAGGAGTGTGTGTAGCATGTTAACATGTATGTTAGTTACAAATCACCACTCTTTGAGTCTGTGATAGGAGTGTGTGTAGCATGTTAACATGTATGTTGGTTACAAATCACCACTCTTTGAGTCTGTGATAGGAGTGTGTGTAGCATGTTAACATGTATGTTGGTTACAGATCACCACTCTTTGAGTCTGTGATAGGAGTGTGTGTAGCATGTGAACATGTATGTTGGTTACAGATCACCACTCTTTGAGTCTGATTTAAAGGCACAGTTAGCATCCACTATTATAATATTATCATTACTATTATTATTCTTTATTTATTTATTAACTTTTTAAAATGTAATCATAAAACAAAAAAGCAGCTTTTTAATCAATCAAGTCTGAATTAATATGGGGCACATATCGGAAAAAAACTACTCATAACTCATAAGAAATGTTCTTGCCACTAGTAGAACTGAACCCTTCTTCATTGTAACACATGCATGTAACTTAGCTCACAGCCTATTCTATACTTTAGGTCTAGAAAAGTGAAACTGTACTACAGCTAAGCTACAATCATAATATAGATAACAACATGACAATAATTTCTAAATATGAAGCACTAACATACTTACTGTATCCCTTTGTGTCACTGTCAGGTTCTGTCTTTACTTTAAACAACTCTGAGTCATGTGGCTCCTGAAATCAATTTGAGAATATATTACTTTACCACAATTATAAGTACATTTAATGACTGTACCACACAGTTAATGTGTTGAACTGCTGTAATGGCTGTACCACACAGTTAATGTGTTGAAGTGCTGTAATGTCCTGTCCTAAATGAAAGATTCGGGGAGGTTCTAAATCTTTTTTTCAAGGTTCTCAGATCCTGAACCTAAGTACCTGAACCTTTCTTCTGGTCCAATAGGTTCAATAACCTACGTTTGGGATTGAGAACCTTGAAACAAAGTTTTTACACCTCCCCAAAACTTCCAATTAAGACAGGCCATCAGAGAGACATCGATCTGGACTATTAGCTCAGGCTCCATTGTAAAAGAGACATCAAGTTGGACTATTAGTTCAGGCTCTATTATAAAAGTGACATCAAGCTGGAGTATTAGCTCAGGCTCCATTGTAAAAGAGACATCAAGCTGGACTATTACCTCAGGCTTCATTGGATGTATATCCATATATCTTTCTGTCTTCACCCATACTGTTTTCGTGTCCAATGGCCCACTGCTTTCTGTAACAAAGAAATCAGCAAACACATCATGTGTGAGTGCCAGAGTTGATGATAAAACGGAACAGTTGTCCCTCACATCCATATTCCTGTGTGGATAACACCAACTTGTAATCACTAAAAACAGTTTCAATAAAAATTTGTTTTTGACTCTTCTGGAATGAAACATTTGTTCACTGGCTCATAAGGCAAGTTATTTAGCTCACAGCCTGTAATACACTTAAGTGAGATCTAGAGAAGCAGTTAACTGTAAAGCATTTCAGTTACAATCACAATATAGTTTTAAAATCAAACAAACAAAAACAACAACAAAAACACACAAAAATGATGACAAGCATTACTATCACTGTATCAGGGTTCTCCATTATGCTGAGATTGGGAATAATCACGCCTTAAGACCTTCAAAATCACGCCTTAGAATCGCTGATCAGCTGTGAGGAATACGTCTTAAATGTTACAATTGGTGCAGAAAACACACCTGAAAAAACAATCTACAGCGTGAGAAGATCGTGAACGTATAATCCCTTCTAAAATTAACATGGCCATGCGACTGAAAAATTAGCTCGATGTTCATTGGTTTATCTTTTGCACTATCAACCAATCACAAGGCTCCTAAATCATCTCGCTAAGCTTAAGAAGTGACATCATAATTTGATGTGATGTAGATTTGTGATGAATCGTATGCTGTGGTTACTTCCCTTGTTTCACTACAAAACCATCAATCATGACATTTCTTCCATCTGCTTTTTTACTGCTCATTAAAATGCTTAACAAGAAGATAACAAAATCCTTAAAATTATACAATGAAAGTGATTCTACTCTTTAGATTTACTGCAGATGGGGAGCCCTGACTATTATACGTTAATACTTACCATATTCCTCAGTATCACAGTCAGGTTCTGTCTTCACTGTACACAACAGTGTTATATGTGGCTCCATCATGTCACTGTCAGGTGCTGTCTTGCTTTCTGATTCTTCCTTTATGTTGAACTCACTGCCAGTCACTTTAGCAGTACCTCTGACAATCTGTTCACTGCTGCTGTGAGAAACATGATGGCTTTCTCTTCCTGCAATTTCTAAACAAAACAACAGCTTTCATATGAATATTTCCTGACAGCAAACATAATTTTTATTTTTATTTTTTAGTTTTTTAAAATTTATGTTAATGCTTTATTGTTTCTTTTCATCGGGAAACAATGACGAACTGAAAGGCCATTACATAAGAATTTATATCTTTTCCTCTCACCTAAATATTACAGATGACACAGTAAATAAACCTCCAAGGGCAATCAAGGATGAACAAAGAACTGGTCTAGATTTCATGACTTCCAGTTACAACGTTGCCGTAGTTAAGATCAGCATTTACTGCACTGTCCACACACAAGGTCAGGAAAAAAAACAATTTTGTTGATGTTAGGGTGTGGGTGTGCTAAACTTGACACTTATTTTAATCCTTTTCTGTGATACCATTCTTCAAGGAGCGCTGATATTGTTAACATTTGCGACCACTTTGTGACATCTCCAATGAAAAATTGTAGTAAAATACAGTTTAAACAAAGAAAAAATAAAAGATTAGCGATTCAATTCACATAACAGTAATAGGAGAATGACAAAGCTTTCATTTTGACTGGCGTGGAAATTATATTTTTCTGTACAGGTTGATACCACGATGTTAATCTTAACTGTCCTGTATTGGCTGTAGTGGTAAAATGCCATGTTCAATGACGAATGTTTCATCACCGGAGCAAGACTCACCTTGCGCATGCCACGCTTGCAATCTCATCCAGTCTACCACTGGTTCCTCAGCAATGTCAATCTCCAGCTTCACCTCAGACAGCACTGGACTGGCTTCGTCCTCCATAACAGAGCAATGCAGCACTCAACGTTGCAAAACAACTGTACAACCTCAATATGAACAGGGGAAGTAATACCGACAGTTTGCTAAGAGGAAAAACTCTCCACACTGTCATAAATGTATTCGCTAAAGTTTTAGTAGAAAGATACCTGGCGCAAAAGATGTTTTTATAAATATAATAATGCTTACTTGTGAAAAATTCTTTATATTAAAGATGAATAGAACAAGCAGCTACTTATAAATTATCCAAAGATTTAATTTGGGATAGGAGGAGAAAAGATTACAAAGCCAGATTGTCATTTACTAAATTAGTTTCGTATACCTCCAAAACAACCAACTCAGCATTAGTAAAAATTTGGAATACTTGTGTTATTTTGATATGACTTTTACATTTATCTTACATTTTAAAGATTGTATTCGTTATTTTGTGGCATCTTTTGTTTGTTTGCTGAATGCATGTTTATAAAGTTGTCCCTGTAACCTCTACTTCATCTCCCTTCATTCCTTCTTTATTTTATCACTGACATTTTAATGTATACACAACAACACAATGCTCAGTTTTATATTGTTATAAACATTTTAATACTTTATTCTATCAGTGACATCGTAATGTACTTAAAACAACGCAGTGCTTAGTTTTACATTGTTATAAACATTTTAATACTTTATTCTATCAGTGACATTGTAATGTACAAACAACAACACAATGCTCAGTTCTACATTTTAATAAACATGTTGATACTTTATTCTATCAGTGACATTGTAATGTATACACAACAACACAATGCTCAGTTTTACATTTTTATAAACATTTTAATACTTTATTTATGGAGTATTCTTTTAGCTGTTAGAAACATGCAATTACACAGCCTGCACACAACAACAAAGTGCTGTATTACACAGCCTGCACACAACAACAAAGTGCTGTATTACACAGCCTGTACACAACAACAAAGTGCTGCATTACATAGGCTGTACCCAACAACAATTAAGTGTTGTATTACACAGCCTGTACACAACAACAAAGTGCTGAATGACACAGCCAGTACACAACAACAAAGTGCTGTATTACACAGCCTGTTCACAACAATAACGTGCTGTATTACACAGCCTGTACACAACAATAAAGTGCTGTATTATACAGCCTGTACACAACAATAAAGTGCTGTATTATACAGCCTGTACACAACAATAAAGTGCTGTATTATACAGCCTGTACACAACAACAAAGTGCTGTATTACACAGCCTGTATACAACAACAAAGTGCTGTATTACACAGCCTGTACACAACAATAAAGTGCTGTATTATACAGCCTGTACACAACAATAAAGTGCTGTATTATACAGCCTGTACACAACAATAAAGTGCTGTATTATACATCCTGTACACAACAATAAAGTGCTGTATTATACAGCCTGTACACAACAATAAAGTGCTGTATTATACAGCCTGTACATAAAACTAAACTGCGCTGTGAGCACTCCCTTGTGTGTTGAACTGTATATGTACAATATTACATTGCCATATATTAGTACATTTAAAATTAAAATAAATTCATTCAACAGACATTATAGTCAGCCATACACTGCATCATAATGCAATGTTAATATAGTGTCATTTCAAAATAATACAAACCTACTTTTCTAAGTTTAGTGACCTCTAAAATTACTTTCTGTTCTGGGAGATCAGCCTTGACAAAGGATGAGAGAAAAAAGGGGACATCAAAACAAATTATAACCTATGCCAAGGCAAGCACCTAACATTCTAAGTAAAGTAAATTACAACACACATTATAATAAAACTGTTACCCAGGTGGTCAATATTGCAGATAATAACCGTAATTTATGAAATAGGTCAAATGAAATAGGTCAAATAAAGTAATAATACATAAATATTAATACAAATATCATTTATTAAATAACATTATTACTTAGATATGTTCCATTACATTTAATTAATCCATTCAATTTCATTGTTTTGCAAAGCAATTCTGGAACACCACAGATCTCCTATATTAGCTCCTGTAGTTGTAGCAAGCATGAAGTAGTTGTACTAAAAAGGATCTAATGAGCACTAACACAAAAGGACATATTTTATCTACATTTTTCACATTCATACCTATATGCAGTAACTTAATTAACACAGCCATATTTATGTACCATCAAGCCTGAAACAAGCAATCTAACAGCACGGTTAGTTAGTTAGTTATTCATTGCTTACACGGTCCAGCGGACTGCAAAGCACTGAATCTGGACTACAAAATCAAGATCACAACTTCGCTGAAATAGGACTCACCCCTGATCCGCATAAAAGATCTGCCGAAACAACCCTAGTGGTATCACTGAAGGCACTCCACCAGCCAGTCACTTTACAATAAAGACATCCGACACAGGGGACGATGAGGCTATATTCTAATTTATCGAACCCCCGTTTACAAAAACAAAATGCATTACAAACATCATTATAAAATATTAACAAAACACATACACATAAAATGCCAACATTGACAAATAATAACATCATAGGAATCCCCCGTGACTATTTGGCAGAAAGCATCCAATATTCCCAAGCTGATCAAACAAATCTCACACAAATGAGAAGTTTTGTCCCAGAAGAGTTTTCAAGAAGAAAGGTAGGTGAGTGGTCTAGCGAAGAAGAAGATAGTATAGTATATTGATAGAACAGAGTAGGAATGAAAAAGAACAAAGGAGAAAGACAGCGACAGTGGGAATTTAAAGCATTACATTTCCAGAAAGTGGAGATACTATTTATACTGAAACCCCCAGCACCCCCACGTGGGTAACAGCAGGGTGAATCTCTTGTTGTCTCCTTTACAATCAATGGCAACATGCTACACATCATATAAATGGCATCACAAAGGTGGTTACAAACATCCCATGCCACACAATGGTGGTTACAAACATCCCATGGCATCACAATGGTGGTTACAAACATCCCATGCCATACAACGGTGGTTACAAACATCCCAAGCCATACAATGGTGGTTACAAACATCCCATGCCATACAATGGTGGTTACAAACATCCCAAGCCATACAATGATGGTTACAAACATCCCATGCTATACAATGAGGGTTACAAACATCCCATGCTATACAATGGTGGATTTCCAGGGGTCACAAATATCGCTTGTATTATATTTTTTACCCCGCATTTCTCAACCTATGCTTCTTTTAGTACTCAACTTGAGTCAACACTTATCACATGCATAATTTGTCTTTACAGTATGTGACAACTGGTGATACCTTAAACCCCTATCACAAAATGTTGTCTCCTTTACATTCAATGCTTAAATGTTTCACATACTATTAACTGACAGCATTCAATATATTACGTATATTGCATACCATTTTCTCTCCACAATATGTTTGGGATACAATGTCATAATTTTAATTTAAAGAATGTTCACAATATTATTCGAGCCAATATGCAGAATTGCTGTGGAGAGTTAGTTATTTATAGGGTCCAGCGGACTGCAAAGAGCCGAATCAACTTGGATGAAAGAGGCAGTCAAGAGTTTTAGGCATTTAGACTTATTTTACCTTTAAAAAACGTTCAAAATAAACTGGAAAGATTGGTTTTATCTGACAACTCAATGTGTTGTTTTTATCTTCTTTTCTGCCTCAAGCCTGTAAGCTTCTTCAAGTTCTCAATTTAAATGAAAGCATTATTGCACAGCCGCTAATTGTCCTTTCTGGGTGTAATAACATATGATTCATCAAATTGATTGATTGATTGATTTATTGTTGCTTTAGGTCCAGCGGACTCCTCCGAGCCAAATCAGGACCGGACAACCCCCGATCCGCATAAAAGATCTGCTGAAACAACCCTAGTGGGAAAATTGAACGCCCTCCACCGGCCAGTCACTTTACAATAAAGACATCCCACGCGGGGGACGGCTGAGGGTTTACCTCAACTATGCGAACCCCCGGTTACAAAAACAAAATAGAATACAACCATCATTACAAATCATCAACGAAACATATACATATAAAATGCCTATATTGCTAAATACTAACATCATAGGAAGCCCTAGTGACCACCCAGCAGAAAGCGTCCAACACTCCCAAGCTGATCCAACAGACCTCATACACAAACAAGGAGTCTTGTCCAGGAAGAGTTTTCAAGAAAAAAGGTAGGTCATTGATCTAGCGAAGAAGAAGATAGTATAGCAGAGTGATAGGACAGAGCAGGAATGGGAAAGAGTATATGAGGAAGATAGCAACAGTGGGAATTTAAAGCACTAAATTTCCATAAAGTGGGGATACTATTTATACTGAAACCCCCAACACTCCAACGGGGGTACTGTTGCCGCAGTGAATCTGTAATGCCTACAAAGGCAAGACAGGTTTTCAACTGGGGCTTTCACTGTTCCCTTTACAGGTTAGAACAATCTACAGTGGCAAGATTGCTCATGACCCCAAGGGGTATTCATCAAATTGTCAGCAGGAATAAAAGCATTATATATTACACATATGTCATCTAAATGTTCACTTCAGTATGTATCAACATGTTTCGCTTCAAATTGTGAGCCACTGAGAAAGCCTTAATACAAACATCAGACAAATGATTTTTTGTTTTGAACATGTATGTGTATGTCTCTTCAACTGGAAAGCTGACAGAAATAATTTTCTTACAAATGTCAAACACATGATTTTTTGTGTCCAAAATGTGTCAACTTGTGTTTCTTCAAAATGCTAACCAAAGTCAAAGCTTCATTACAAGCCTCACAGAAAAGATTTTTCTCTCCTGTATGTATAACATTATGTAGCATCATAGTGCAAGCCTGAGTGAAAGCTTTATTACAAACATTACACACATGATTCTTCTCTCCTGTATGTATAAGCTTATGTAACTTCAAGTTAGTTAGATATTCATTGCTTACAGGGTCCAGAGGATTGCAAAGAGCTGAATCAGGACCACAAAAGCAAGACCACAACTTTACTGAAAGAGGACTCACCCCTAATCCTCATAAAAGATCTGCCAAAACAACCCTAGTGGTAAAACTGAAGGCACTCCACCAGCCGGTCACGTTACAATAAAGACCCCCCAAGCAGGGTACACTGAGGCTATACACTAAGTTATCGAACCCCCCGTTTACAAAAACAAAATAGAATACAAACATCATAATAAAATAACACACACATATAAAATGCCCACATTGCCAAATAATAACATCATAAGAAGCCCACGTGACCACATGGCAGAAAGTGTCCAATATTCCCAAGCTGATCCAACACACCTCACACACAAATGAGGAGTTTTGTCCCAGAAGAGTTTTCAAGAAAAAAGGTAGGTGACTGGTCTAGCGAAGAAGAAGACAGTATAGTAGATTGATAGAACACAGTAGGAATGAGAACGAACAAAGGAGAAAAACAGCGACAGTGGGAATTTAAAGTGCTAAATTTCCAGAAAGCGGGGTTACTATTTACACTGAAACCCCCGGCACGTTCACGGGGGTTTATCTAACTTCAAACTATCAGCCCGAGTGAAAGTTTTATTACAAACACTACACACACGATTCTTCTCTCCTGTATGTATAAGCTTATGTTCCTTCAAATCACTAGCCCCAGTGAAAGCTTTATTACAAACATTACACACACGATTCTTCTCTCCTTTATGTATAAGCTTATGTTCCTTCAAATCACTAGCCCCAGTGAAAGCTTTATTACAAACATTACACACACGATTCTTCTCTCCTTTATGTATAAGCTTATGTTCCTTCAAATGGCCAGCATGAGTGAAAGAGTTATTACAAAGAGTACACAAGATTCATCTCTCCTGTATGTATAAGCTTATGTTGCTTCAAATGGCCAGCCCGAGTGAAAGCTTTATTACAAACATTACACACGTGATTCTTCTCTCCTGTATGTATAAGCTTATGTTCCTTCAAACAGCCAGCCTGAATGAAAGCTTTATTACAAACATCACAAACATGATTCTTCTCTCCTGTATGTATAAGCTTATGTAAATTCAAACTATCAGCCCGAGTGAAAGCTTTATTACAAACATCACAAACATGATTCTTCTCTCCTGTATGTATAAGCTTATGTACCTTCAAATCACTAGCCTGAGTGAAAGCTTTATTACAAACATTACACACATGATTCTTCACTCCTGTATGTATAAGCTTATGTGCCTTCAAATTTCCAGCATGAGTGAAAGCTTTATTACAAACATTACACACATGATTCTTCTCTCCTGTATGCATAAGCTTATGTTGCTTCAAATGGCCAGCCCTAGTGAAAGCTTTATTACATACACTGCACACATGATTCTTCTCTCCTGTATGTATAAGCTTATGTTCCTTCAAACAGCCAGCCTGAATGAAAGCTTTATTACAAACATCACACACATGATTCTTTTCTCCTGTATGTATAAGCTTATGTAACTTCAAACTGCCAGCCTGAGTGAAAGCTTTATTACAAACATCACACACATGATTCTTCTCTCCTGTATGCATAAGCTTATGTAACTTCAAACTGCCAGCCTGAGTGAAAGTTTTATTACAAACATCACACACATAATACTTTTGTTCTCTGGTTTTTTGTTTTTGCTCTGTCTTTGTTCTACACTCATGATCTCTGAGACTAACTTCACTGTGGGGAGTGACTGAGGCAAAAGAGAACTTGCCCAATAATGACTGTGGTGTTGAGTTGACATTATGCAGTTGTGTAGCACATGCATTTGGAATCTGAAAAAGAAAACCAAGATTTACAAAAAAATACTAACTATAAAGTGTTCATCATCATCATCATCATCATCATCATCATCATCATCATCATCATCATCATCATCATCATCATCATCATCATCATCATCATCATCAAAGTGGTCCTGATTAGGCTCTTTGCAGTCCGCTGGACCCTATAAACAATTACTAACTAATCTTTAGTATTTTTTATATTAACATAATCGATCATTATTATTACGCCACAACAATGTGTTGAGTTTCTTGATAATGGTTAAGATAAGCCTACTTCAGTCCTGACAATTACGAGGATATATTAATTTGTAATAACAGCCAGAGTGTCACGGACCTGTATTAATTTCTCATTTTGGGTGCCTGTAGTGGGGGATTAATTGTTTTATAGCTAATCATTCTTCTCTTGCAAATAACGTTATTAGTTTTTGGTTTGCAGGGGTAGTTGAATGGCGTTATGTATGAATCTGATTAGATGTTCTCATACGGTTAAAAAATCCATAATTGTATCGCCAGTTAGACTTTAGATGTTTTTTTTTTAGATCTCAGCAAGTAATATCGCTTTGATGTTCGTTGGTGTGGCAACTAAGATTGATGCCCAGATTTTGTTCAACAGGTTGTTGTGTAGACGCTATGTCTACAAATAGTTGGAATAACCAGTCACCAGGGGAAGTTCTAATTCCTTGTGAGTATCAAATATATGTTTGTCTCCGTGTGTGCATTATGGAGTAAGAGAGAGAGAGAAAGAGAGAGAGTAAGAGAGAGAGAAGAGGGGTGAGGTGGTGTGGTGGAATTAATGGTAGTTGTTGCATTGATCGAAATCGCTTCAAAAATCTAGTTCATTTGAATTTATTATTTAATGGTTCGCATTTCAAACCTAAATTTAACGTGATTATGAAAAAAGAAACCATATGAATAGCTAGTTGACATTACATGTATATTTCATAGTGGCCATGTAGGCCTGTGTCTGTGTTTCTGTCCAGCAGCAGTGCACTGATGGACACAAGGGTGTTGAGGATATTCGGGTGGAGTTTCTTCATGTCCCTATTCCCAGTCCACCCTATGTACCCAGTACCCAAACTTTAATGGACTGATGACCCTTTCCGCATTTTCCAAAAAATATCCTTATGAATAGTCATCCCCAAGCCATTGGGCATAGAGATCGGTCGTGTTCAAGTGACGTTAAGAGCTTTACGATCGCATCATAGTCGTGTACATCTCATGCAATTTTAACGAGAGTGAGTCTGCAACGTCTTCTTTCAGCTACGCATCGTAAGTACTCTACTGGTGGTCCACGAAGGCTTATGGGGCAGAGAGCCGAAGAATGGATCATCATCCCTTTTCACTTAAATCGCCGCTTCATGTTAATCATCATTGCAGTCTACACCATGGTTCATCGGTCGTCTAGGTCGACATTACTTTCAGAAATAATTGGAAGCCGACGACGCTGTAGTTACTTTGAAAAGGCAGAGTTCTAACCCTTTGTAGTGGCGTCATCATCGTGATCATCATCACGGTCAGCGATTACATCATCTCCTTTTTGACTGTGTATGTTACACAATATCTGTTGAATGAGTGATTGTCCGTTCCTAACTAAAGTTTGTAAAGCATTTAATATTGTGTTAGCGTGAAATCTGGCAATTTTTTTGGAATTAATGATGTTCTTTCTGTGCCACATGTTTGAGTGATAGATGTGTTTGTTGTGTGTGCCACATGTTGGAGTGACAGATGTTTTTGTTGTGGGTGCCACATGTTTGAGTGATAGATGTGTTTGTTGTGTGTGCCAGACTGGGTAAAACATGTCAGTGTGTATGTTGGTACAGATCGCCGCACTGATCAGTGATTTGGGGAACAGCACCTACAGTGGTAGGCCTACCTTGGGTAACAAACCAAGTTCTGGAAACGTTCGTAATCCGAAACACTGAAATCGATCAAATACAGACAACCCGTTTCAAGATGAAAGAATCATTCTTTTTTATTTACATCCAAGTTTACCTGACAAAAGATAAAGAATAGGTGTATTTGTATTACATACGGAGAAAGAATATGTGTTTTTGTATTACATACAGAGAAAGAAAACAACCAAACAAATTAAATGTAAAATAAAATAAAGATTTCATCTATCTGTCTTACCAAGAAAACGATCATGGGAAATGTGTCACTTTCCTTGCTATTCTGAATCATTAGTTTCAGGAGTTTCTTGCCGCTTTTTCTTGGCAGCTGACTGGGAATCTTTCTGCATCAAGAAACTATCAAGGGAAATTTGTACTTCAACCCACTGTTCCTTCCTATCCTATTCTATCCCATTACTTGAAGGTCGTTGGGCCACAACAGATGATCTTTTAACCAGCGTACTCCATCTTTCTCTGTCCTCAGCAACTCTTATGGCTTCGCTCAGTGCCAAGCCAGTCCATTCTCAAACGTTGTCCTCCCACCTCTTTTTCCATCTGCATCTTCTTCTGCTTCCTTGCATCGTGCCTTGCAGGATGGCTTTTGCAAGACCTGATGTTCTGGTGAAGTGGCCATACCTTCGGAGTTTCCGTTTCTTCACCACTGTGAGCATGTCATCGTGTTGCCCAATGGCTTGCGTGATGATCTGTCAGAATTCGGCGTTGGTGATGTGATAAGGACAGGAAATACCCAGAAGGTCCATGTTTCTCAAGCGTTTTAGGAAGATGGAGATGAGAATGGAGCGCAGCAGTCTTACCTTGGAATATAGACTGATGGTCCTCTCTTTCCAAATGGGCTTCAACCTTGCCAAGGCAGCAGTTGTTTGTGCGATCCTGGAGAGAACTTCCTGTCGGGACCCATTGTCTGATACAATGGCTCCCAAATATTTGAAGCTATGCACTGTGTTGAGGGATTGGCCTTGGACTTTGATGTCCGTGTTGATGCTACTGGTGTTGCTGGTCATCACTTTGGTCTTCTCTGCACTTATTTCCATTCCACAGGCTCTGGAGGTGGTGTCAAGCCTCTGTACCAGCTGTTCTTGTTCCTCTCCAGCCAATCCATCAATGTCATCCGCAAAACGGAGGTTGGAGATCGCTCTACCCCCTATGCTGACTGTAACTTCGGTATCTGCAAGGGCATCTCTAGGAAGATGTTAAAGAGTTTTGGAGAGAGTAGGCATCCTTGACGCACACTGATTGTTGTTCTGAACCAATTTCCGATGGCGCTGTTGTGGAGGACTGCACTGGTAGCCTTGTCATATAGTTTTATGATGACTTCAATAATGATGTTTCACACTCTCATGGTTGCCCACAGATCTGCACTGCATAGAAAAAGACGTCTACAAACACATGATATAGATGTTGGTGCTGTAGGTATTTCTCGCAGATTACTGAGGCTGAAAATCTGTGCCCTGCCCTGAATCCTGCTTGTTCTTCAGCTATGATTTGTTCAGCTTGGGGTTTCACCCTGTTGAGTATTATTTTCAGGAGGACCTTGCTGGAATGGATGATAAGGCTGATGGTGTGGTAATTTTTACATTCCTGAAGGTTTAATGTTTTAGGAAGAGTGATGACAGGCGACTGGGGCCATGGTGTAGGCCACTCCCCACTATGCCAGATCTTGTTACAGATAATGATGAGTGCGTTAGTTATCGCTTCACCTCCTGCTTGAAGCAATTCGGCGGGTATGTCGTCCACTCCCGCTGACTTCCATTTTTTCAGTGATTGCACTGCTGCCTCAACTTCTTCTCTGAGAATTGGGAGGATTTCTTCTTCTTCTCTGTTCTGGGGACACGCCAGAACTGATAGGTCTCTGTTTGATTTGTGGGGGCAAAGGTCAGAGCAGTGCTCTGTCCATCTATCCAAGACTTCTTGTTCTTCTGTAAGGCATATGCCAGACTTGCTTTGGATCGAGGAGACCTTGTGTTGTCTGGTAAGTCTTCTTGCTGTTGTTTTTGTTCAGATTGTTCCTTTTTTTCTGGCATTGAACTTCCATCCAGTTCTCCTTTGCTGTACTCATGCCTTTTCGGATGTCATTGTTGATTTTTTAGTAGGCATCAGCTCCCTGTGAAGTTTTTTTTTTTCCAACTCTCTTCATTTATCACACAGGTCCAAAAGTTCAGATGTGATCCACAGTTTCTTCTTTGGGCGGTGCTTGCCAAGGATCTCAGTGGTGGCATCTGTCACTGCTGAGTTGAAGGTGGTGGCCATGCTGTTGACATCTACTTAACCAGCTCCCAAAATAAGCAGTTTGAAACTTGCACTGTTCCTTACGAGAGACAAAAAAAAATTAAAAGGTGTTGTTTGAAACCAGAATTGTTTGTGACCTGAGGCGTTCATAACCAAAGGTATCACTGTATATAGCATCCATTATTATTACTATTATTATTTTTTTAAAATTATTATTGGATTACTGTACCACATAGTTATTGTGTGGAAGATTTGTAAAAGAGACGTCAAGTACCATTATTACCTCAGACTCTATTGGAAGTACACCTATGTATCTCTTGGGCTTCACCCACACCATCTTTGTTTCCAATGGGTCAGCGCTTTCTGTAACAAAGAAGTCAGCAAATTGATCATGGGTGATAGCAGTAGCACTGTTGGTTAGGATTGTGGTTTTCTATGCCAACATTCGAGAGTACAAACCCTGCAGAGGATGAATGTTTATGACTTAGATACAAGACTTTTCAGGTCACCCTGCAGAGGATGAATGTCTATGACTTAGATACAAGGCTTTTCAGGTCACCCTGCAGAGGATGAATGTCTATGACTTAGATACAAGACTTTTCAGGTCACCCTGCAGAGGATGAATATCTATGACTTAGATACAAGACTTGTCAGGTCACCCTGCAGAGGATGAATGGCTATGACTTAGATAGAAGACTTGTCAGGTCACCAGTGTTTTCTCCAGGTACTTTAGTTTCCTCCCATCCTTCAATAATGGTGTCGGATGCAATCAATTTAAATTAAAAAAAATACAAATCTCCCAAAATTAACATTTGATTTCCTTTTTGTTTTCTAATAGCCACTTTTATTTACACCACATGGTTGACAGATGAAAATGTGTTTGTTGTATTGGTAGGAGTGCACTGACAGGGATGCTCTGCTGGATGAGTCGTCGCTAGGAGAAAAGGTCGACGTCATCCTCCTATGTCCAGTTCTGTATCGACATGTTGGTGCCAACTAAAGAGGTGAAGACCTACCCCAACAACAAGCCATGGGTGACAAAGGAGGTGGCAGACGTCCTGATGAAGAGGAAAAAGGCGTTCAGTGAGTAGACTTCAGATGACGTGAAGAAACTGCAGAAGGAAAAGAGTGATCCTAAACAACAAGTGGAAGTTCAGGGACAAGGTCGAAGAAAACTTCGCATCTATAAAATTCCCATGAAACTGTGGAGCAACCTACAGACAATGACTGGCTATAAGCCATGGAAGAGGGCCTTGAATGTAGAGGACCAGTAGAAGTGGGCCAACGACCTAAACATCTTCCATGCACGCTTTGACACCACTGACATCTCACTGAGCAAGCGAGTACTGTGGCTGACCCTGAGTGAGAGAGACAACAGTGGGGAGGCACTGAGGGAGTAAGAGGTGAGTCAGCGCTTTAGACAGGTCATCCCCAGGAGTCCTTGTGGTCCAGTTCATGTTCCGGGAGCTGTACCCAGGAACTGCCATGACTCAGTGTTCACCATCCTGTTCCAGGAGTCGATGGACACTGGACACATCCCACCCCTTTGGAAGTCTTCCAACTTTATCCCTGTCCTTAAGAAACCCTCTCCTGCAAACCTGAATGACTATCGCCCTGTCGCTCTTCACAAAACCCTCTCCCTCAAACGTCCATTCCTTTTAAGTACCTTAAGCGCATTGTCCTTCAACGACTGCTTGGGGAAACGCGCCCACTCCATGACCCCATGCAGTTCGCATACACACCCAACAGAAACACCGAAGACACCATCATCACCGTAGTCCACTCTGTATTGGGGCACCTGGAGAGGCCGAAGTCATATGCCAGAATTCTTTTCCTGGATTTTTCGTTAGCTTTGAACTCCATCCAGCCTCACCTAATGATGCGGAAACTGATGAAAATGAAAATGGACGCCAACCCCCTGATCATCAGATGGCTCTGCAGCTTTCTCACAGACTACAACGCGTTGTGATTAGGTCGTCCATCTCCGTGAAGGCATCGGGATACCTTCATAATAACACAGGGGTTCCTTATGGCTGAGTCCTATTCCCGGCATTCTTCATCCTCTACACGGCCGACTGTCGCTGTACCGCTGAAGACGCCCTCCAAGTGATGTTTTCTGATGACACATCCCTGACCGGCCTTATCACAACGAGCAAGAGCTCGTACCATTGGAAGAGCTCGTCAGATGGTGCGACGACAACCATCTCCTCCTCAACGTCTCTAATACAAAGGAGATGGTTGTTGACTACAGGAGGAGCATTCCGAGACTCGACCCATTGGTCATTGGGGGTGAAATGGTGGAGGTGGTGGACCAAAACAAGTACTTGGGCTCCATCATCTATAACAACTTGGACTGGTCCCCAACACTCTGCAGCTCCTCAAGAAGGCCAACCAACGCCTATACTTTATGAGAAGGCTGAATGCCCTTAATGTGAGCTTCAGGGTGTTGGAGCTTTTCTACAGGGTGACGATGGAGTCCGTACTGACCCACAACAGTCTGTGCTTCTTCAGCAGCCTAAAAGAGCAGGTCAAAGGTCAGGCTGGCAGAGGTTACACAGTGTGTGAGTGTGTGTGTGAATTTTTCCAACAGTCTTGTTTTGTGATTTGGCTTAGCATGGGATGATCATGCATGTACATGGGATGTATGTGTTGAACGCCTGTGGTTGGTGTTTGTGCATGGTGGAGCTGGTTTGTGATGGTGTGTGGGGTTGTATACGGGAGTGTACAGTGCAAGTATGTTTGGGGTATGGGATAGTAGTTGTTTTATAGTATGTGTTGCATTATTAATTTTTTTGTTTCTACATGTCATTTTTATAAAAAAAATTATATGTTACATTTACTTGTGCAGTTTAAAGGCGAATGTCTACGTACATTTCATAGACCAATAAAGTATCAGTCTGGCAGTCTGTCAGTCTCTTGTGTCATGTGAGTGTGTATGTTGGTTACACATCACCACTTTATGTCTGATTTAATAACATTACATAATTGTTGCTTTAGGTCCAGCGGACTCTTCCGAGGTCTGATTTAATAATAAGGCACATTTAGCATTCATTTAGTTATTGACTTATTTATCTTTTATTATAAAAACACAAGCACAGTTTTTAATCACTCAAGCCTGAATTACTATGGGGCTTACACCACAAAACATTCCCCCAATAGAAAATGTTCCTGTCACATGCATGTAGCATAGCTCAGAGCCTGTCCTACACTTTAGGTCAAGAAAGTTGAAACTGTACAGCACCTAAGCCACAATCACAATACAGATAACAACATGACAATTATAAAACACTACTGCCAATTATAAAACACTACTGCTAAATATAACACACTACTGCTAAATATAAAACACTACTGCTAAGTATAAAACACTACTGCTAAATATAAAACACTACTGCTAAGTATAAAACACTACTGCTAAGTATAAAACACTACTGCTAAATATAAAACACTACTGCTAAGTATAAAACACTACTGCTAAGTATAAAACACAACTGCTAAGTATAAAACACTACTGCTAAATATAAAACACTACTATACTTACTGTATCCCTCTGTGTCACTGTCAGGCTCTGTCTTCACTGTACACAGTTCTGAGTCCTGAAATCAATAATGAGAATATATTACTCAACAACTATCAGTACATTTGGATTACTGTACCACACAGTTCATGTGCTGAAGATTTGTATAAGAGACATCAAGCTCGATTATTACCTCAGGCCCCACTGGATGTACATCAGTATATGTCTCTGACATCACCCACACTGTCTTCGTGTCCAATGGCCCACTGCTTTCTGTAACAAAGAAATCAGCAAACACATCATGGGCGAGTGCCATAGTGGATGATAAAACTGAACAGTTGTTGTCACTCACATCCATAGTCCTGTGTGGATCACACAAACTTGAAATCACTAAAAATTAAACTTCAATGAAAATTGATCTTGACACTTGTGGAATTAAACATTGGTTCCCTGGCACATAAGGCAAGTTATTGAGCTCACAGCCTGTAATATACTTAAATGAGATCTAGAGAAGAAAAACTGTAAAGCATTTCAGCTACAATAACAATAGTTTAAAAAAAAACAAAAACAAAACAAAAAAAAACGACCTGAAACAAAACAAAACCCTAACCATGACAAGTATTACTATCAGGTTCTTTATTATCCTGAGATTGGGCATAATCATACCTTAAGACCCTCAAAATCACACCTTAGAATCAATGGTCAGGTGTGAAAAACGTCTTAAATGTTACAATTGGTGCAGAAAACACCTGAAAAACAGTCTACAGGGTGAAAAGTTTTTGAATGCATTCCTAAAATTAACAGGGCCATGCGGCTGAAAAATTATCTCGATGTACATTGGTTTATCTTTTGCACTATCAACCAATCCCAAAGCTCCTAAATCATCTTGCTACGCTTAGAAAGTGACATCATAGATTGATCTGATGTAGGTTTGTGATGCATCGTATCCCGTGGCTACTTCTTTTGTTTCACTACGAAACTATCAATCATGGCGTTCTCCATTCCTTAAAATGCTTAACAAGGAAAGAAAAAAATCCTTTAAATTATAAAATGAAAGTAATTCCACTCTTTAAATTCACTGCAAATGGGGAGCCCTGACAATAATATGCTAATATACTTACCATATTGCTCAGTGTCACAGTCAGGTTCTGTCTTCACTGTACACAACAGTGGTATATGTGGCTCCATCACGTCACTGTCCGGTGTCTTGCTTTCTGATTCTTCCTTTATGTTGAACTCACTGCCAGTCATGTTAGTGGTACCTCTGACAATCTGTTCACTGCTGCTGTCAGAAACATGATGGCTTTCTCTTCCTGCAATTTCTAAACAAAACAACAGCTCTCATGTGAATAGTTCCTGACAGAAAGCATAATGACGAACTGAAAAACCATCACATAAAAAATGTAAATCTGTTCCTCTCACCTAAATATTACAAATGATACAGTAAATAAACCTCGAAAATGCAATCAAGGATGAACAAAGAACTGGTCTATTTCACTATTTGTAATTAAAACAAATTCTGCAGAAACAACGTTGTAGTAGTTAAGATCAGCACCAAGCATTCACTGCACAGTCCACACAAAAGCCAGTTAAGGAAAAAAAAACTATTTTGTTTTTGTTAGGGTGTGGGTGTGCTAAACCTGACACTTATTTAAATCCTTTTCAGTGATACCATTCTTCAAGGAGCGCTGATGTTAACATTTGTGTTACTTTGTGACATCTCAAAATCAAATGTAAAAAAAAAAATTACATTGTACACATTTGTAGTAAAATACATTTAAACAAAGAAAAAATAAATGATTAGCCATTCAATTCAGATAACAGTATTAGGAGAATGACAAAGCTTTCAGTTTGACTGGCATGGAAATTATATTTTTCTGTAAAGGTTGATACCACGATGTTGATCTTAACTGTCCTGTATTGGCTGTAGTTGTAAAATGTCAGTTTCCATGTTCAATGATGAATGTTTCATCACCGGAGCCAACTCACCTTGCGCATGCCAAGCTTGCAATCTCATCCAGTCTACCACTGGTTCCTCAGCAATGTCAATCTCCAGCTTCACCTAGCATTGGACTGTCTTCGTCCTCCATAACAGAGCAATGCAGCACTCAACGTTGCAAAACAACTGCACAATCTCAATATGAACAGGGGAAGTAATACCGAAAGTTTGCTAAGGGAAAAATCTCCATACCGTTATAAATTTATTCGCTAATGTTTTAGTAGAAAGACACTGGCGCAAAGAAAATTTTTTAATAGAGAATAGATATAATAATGCTTACCTGTGAAAATTTTTTTTATATCAAAGGTAAAGAAAACAAGCAGCTACTTATAAATTATTCATAGAATTTATTCGGGATTGGAGGAGTTACCGAAATGGACGAATTACAAAGTCAGATTGTCATTTACTAAATTAGTTTCGTATGCCTCCAAAAAATTAACTAACTTAGCATTAGTAAAAATTTGGAATATTTGTGTTATGTTGATATGACTTTTACATTTATGTTACATTTTAAAGCTTGTACTTGTTATTGTGTGTCTTCTTTTGTTTCCGTTGCAGAATGCCATGTTTATAAATTGTCCCTGTAACCTCACTTCATCTCCCTTCATTCCTTCTTTATTCCATCACTGACATTGGCTTCCGCGGCCTGTGGTTTGTTGGCAGCAATGGCTGCTTCTATTCAGTAAACATTTTTTTTTAAATTATTCTTGATATGTTACTGTCAAATTTTGGAATTTTGCTATTGACAGTTGTGCTATGATCGTGATGACGGAGGATGACGACGTACAACATAAACAAGAATGCGATGGAGGCCAGAGAGATTTTACCACATGCCAGTCTGCGTGCGTTACTTTACTAACTGGAAGTACCAAACGGAAGTAGCTGCGATGTCTTATTACATGAACATCTCATTACATCTCCCCTCACAAGTTGACATTTACATCGGCGCTTCGAAGTGCGCAATTTTATAGTTTTAGAGTCTTTCAAAGAAATAACCGGAAGGAGGGGAGCATTTACTGTCTTTTATCTTTGATTCGATTTCGAAACCATCTGGCCTTGGAACGGCATAGCACTGGTCGTAGGCTGCTCTTCTCAATCTAGGTACCTCGCAGGTCGATGGATGATACGCCCACACCGGGAAATATTATTATTATTATTATTATTATTATTATTATTATTATTATTATTATTATTATTATTATTATTATTATTATTATTATTATTATTATTATTATTAAAATTAAACAGGAGAAGAAGAAGAAGAAGAAGAAGAAGAAGAAGAAGAAGAAGAAGAAGAAGAAGAAGAAGAAGAAGAAGAAGAAGAAGAAGAAAAAGAAGAAGAAGAAATAGACGGCTGGCAGAGACATAGAGAGAAAAAAGAAAGAGGAAGTGGAATAATAAATGAGAAAAAGAAAGACAAAGGGAAAGAAGGGAAATATATGATGATTGCGAGGATGTTGATAATGATGATAATTATGAAGGCAATAATGATGATAACGATAATGATGAGGATGACGATGATGATGATGATGATGATGATGATGATGATGATGATGATGACGATGATGATGATGATGACGATGATGACGATGATTATGATAATTGTGATGATGATAATGATAATAAGAGAGAAAGGAAGACGTAAAGAAGCGAAAGATATGATGATTGCGATAATGTTGATGATGATGCTAATTTTGAAGGCAATGATGATGACGGTGATGATGATAAAGAAAAGCAGGCGATGATGATGATGATAATGATGGTGATGATGATAATAATGATCGATGACGATGATGATGGTGATGGTGGTGTTGATGGTGATGATGATGATGATGATGATGATGATGATGATGATGATGATGATGATGATGATGATGATGATGATGATGATGATGGCGATGATGATGGTGGTGGTGGTACGGATGATAAGACAGACAAAGTAATAAAGACATAAAAATATTGTTGGTGGAAAAATATTTTTTTTAATAAAAACAAAACAAAACAAAAAACATTGATTTAAAGCACAACATTTAAATTTATTAAAAAGTGTTTGACAAGTTTAGGCATGACTACGTCATTATTAAAAGGCAAAAGTTCAAACCATTCATAAATAAAACGGGAGGAAGTACACAACACCCGAAAATTGACATATTAACAACAACAAATGTCAATGAGATAACCGCATAGATACAAACGTGGACAGGTATAATCCAAGGTTTTAAACAGTTTATGTGTAGCAAAACGTGGACAGGTATAATCTAAGGTTATAAACAGTTTATGTGTAGCAAAACGTGGACAGGTATAATCCAAGGTAATAAACAATTTATGTGTAGCAAAACGTGGACAGGTATAATCTAAGGTTATAAACAGTTTATGTGTAGCAAAACGTGGACAGGTATAATCCAAGGTTATAAACAATTTATGTGTAGCAAAACGTGGACAGGTATAATCCAGGGTTATAAACAGTTTATGTGTAGCAAAACGTGGACAGGTATAATCCAAGGTTATAAACAGTTTACGTGTAGGAAAACGTGGACAGGTATAATCTACATGTAAGGTTATAAACAGTTTATGTGTAGCAAAACGTGGAGAGATATAATCCAAGATTATAAACAATTTATGTGTAGCAAAACGTGGACAGGTATAATATAAGGTTATAAACAGTTTATGTGTAGCAAAACGTAGACAGATATAAACTAAGATTATAAACAATTTATGTGTAGCAAAACGTGGACAGGTATAATTTAAGGTTATAAACAGTTTATGTGTAGCAAAACCATGAAATACACCAGCATCAGACCGTTAAACGATTTATAAAATGGGTTGTTGTTTTTTATTAAACATAAACTGCTAGAAACAGTCATACAGGCACAACCATAAACATAAACTGCCTGAAATAGTCTTACTGGTACAACCATAAACAGGGAACACATATATGTTGGTAGCATATCTATGTTCTCCCAGGTCTATAATTCTATATGTCCATATTCTTCCAGGCCTATGTTGCCCCATTATTAGGTTTGTTACAGACCTTAGGGAACAGACCTGAATATACATTGACTCTGAGGAACATAGACCTGTAAAGCCTTGAAAGAACATTACGGGAGGCAACATATAGACCTGGCAGAACATGGAATGGGGAAAGGCTGGAGAATATTGGAAAATGAGGAGCGAAAGACTGCCAACACCAGTCCATGGTACGGTAATAACTCTTATTAAATCCCAACGTTGCTGAATATCGTAGAGCACTGAAGCTGAAATCTAACTTAACACGCCTATACAGACATGTACAATGACTTGGTAACAGTTCACAGTTAAACAAATCTTCAAACACTGCCGCTAAGTATGAACATCTAGGCTATTAAAACTTGTCGACAAGTTAATGCATGACTACACCATAACAAAGTGCTGATAATGTTAATGCATGACTACACCGTGGTCAAAATGTTGTTAATGTTAATGCATGACTACACCTTGGTCAAAATGTTGATAATGTTAATGCATGACTACACCGTAATCAAAATGTTGATAATGTTAATGCATGACTGCACCGTAATCAAACTGTTGATAATGTTAATGCATGACTGCACTGTAATCAAAATGTTGATAATGTTAATGCATGACTGCACCGTAATCAAAATGTTGATAATGTTAATACATGACTGCACCATAATCAAAATGTTAATAATGTTAATGCATGACTGCACCGTAATCAAAATGTTGATAATGTTAATGCATGACTGCACTGTGGTCAAAATGTTGATAATGTTAATGCATGACTGCACCATACTCAAAATGGTCCCGCAACCCTCCACCCCCCTCCCCGTCCCCTACTTCCGAATTCGACAAGAGAGGGGTGCGTGCTTCTTCTTAGTTTAGCCCTGGTCTGTCGGTCACTGGGCCCAGGGTCCTACATTTTTATGGTCTTTACGTAATGGGCTAATGAAGTTTGGCAATAGTTAACTATTTTATTCCATTGCTTGTTTGTTATTACTGGCTCAGTCAGTCAGTGTCAAGTTTAAGTTCCGTCAGTGTATTTTATTGTATTTATACTGTATTGTATTTGATTAAGCCATGTTTGGTTTTGTGTTAATGTTTCTTACATCTTTTAGATTTAAAATATTTATATGTATGGATGTTTTTTTTTAAAATACTTTTGCTTAATTCTGTGAGGGTATGAGTGGGAGTGCTTTGAGCAGACTTTTTAGTTTGGAATTGCGCTTTATAAAATAAATAAATAAATAAATAAATAAATAAATAAATAAATAAATAAATTAATAATAATAATAATAATAATAATAATAATAATAATAATAATAATAATAATAATAATAATAATAATAATAATAATTATTATTATTATTATTATTATTATTATTATTATTATTATTATTATTATTATTATTATTATTATTATTATTATTATTATTAATGTTGATACAGTTAATGCATGACTACACCATAATCAAAATAATAATAATGTGAATGCATGACTACACCGTAATCAAAGTGTTAATAATGTTAATGCATGAATACCTATCCTTTCCTAATCTATACCGTAACTCTGAGGTCGTTGGGGCACACAGAAGATCGTTTAACCAGCGTACTCCATCTTTCTCTGTCCTCAGCAACCCTCATGGCTTCGCTCAGTGTCAAGCGAGTCCATTCTCGAATGTTGTCATCCAACCTCTTATTCTGTTTCCCTCTTCTTCTGCCTCCTTTGCACCGTAACTTGCAGGATGGTCTTTGCAAGACCTGATGATATGGTGGCGTAGCCATACCATCGTAGGTTTCGTTTCTTCACCACTGTGAGCATGTCATCATGTTGTCCAATGGCTTGTGTGATGGTCTGTTGGACTTCATTGTTGGTGACGTGCCGGGTATAGGAAATGCCCTGAAGTCTTTTGTAGCACCTCATCTCCAAGCTTTTTATTCTTCGTTATGGATCTGCAGTGACAGTCCATGTTTTGCAAGCGAATATGAAAATGGAGATGACAAGGTAGCGCAGCAGCAATACTTTGGAGTGTAGACTGATGGTCCTGTCTTTCCAAATGTGTTTCAAACTGGTTAAGGCAGCAGTTGTTTGTGCGATCATGGAGAGGACTTCCTATCTGGACCCATTGTCGAATACAATGGCTCCTAAATATTTGAAGCTATGCACTGTATTGATGGATTGGCCTTGGACTTTGATGTCCGTGTTGATGCCATTGGTGTTGTTGGTTATCATTTTGGTCTTCTCTGCACTTATGTACATTCCATAGACTATGGAGGTTGTGTCAAGCCTTTGGGTAGGCTGTTCACGTTCTTGTTCCTCTCCAGCCAATCCATCAATGTCGTCCGCAAAACGAGGGTTGGAGATTGCTCTTCGCCCTATGCTGACAGTGCCCTCGTGATCTGCAAGAGCATCTGACATGATGCGCTCTAGAAAGATGTTGAAGAGTGTTGGAGAGAGTAGAAATCCTTTTGCTGTGTAGGTTGTAAAGATAAGAGCAGTACTCTCTGTTCTGCTCACATGCTAGAACTGATGGGTCTCCGTTTGGTGTGTAGGTTGTAAAGATTAGAACAGTACTCTGTGTGCATGCCTACGAGTCATTTGCGATCGAGATATAATTAGATAATTATTGAAATTAATTATGGGCTGCTGATCTCATAGAGAGAGTGTGTGTTTGTGATATCATGTACTTTCTTGGTGTGTAAAGTGTCCTTCGTTTATCCGTCCTCGTTTTCCTCCCTACTGCATATTGCTTGTTCTTTCTATCGTTTTCTTTGTTTGGTTTTATTGATTTTGACTGACAAGACGTATCATCACCCGACGCATCCGTTTGGTTTTATGACTGGACTGTTAAGTTTTTCCTTTCAGTTGACTTTCTGTGGTGTATCTTTCTTACCATTTTTTTACGCTTCTTCTCTTTGTGATTGCTATCCCCTCCCTTCTCTCTCTCACCCTCTCTTCGGATCTATCGCTCTCTTCAAGGCTGTGGCAAAAGCGTTCCGTGTTTTGGTATGGGCTCCAATATTAGTGGTGAACTGTGTTTCGTTTTTAAGTCTTGTTTGTGTATTTTTTGTATTCTCGAGATATTTCATCATGAGACCGGGATTATGACGCAAGACTGAGTTTTGGTATAACACATCTATACGTTTGTTTCACCCTTTTTCTGGTTAGTTACATTGCTGGGTCTGAGAGAAGGTTAGTTACATTGCTGGGTCTGACAGAAGGTTAGTTAGATTGCTGGATCTGAGAGAAGGTCAGTTAGATTGCTGGGTCTGAGAGAAGGTTGAGTCGTTTTAGTTCCCTATGATGAAAAGATTGTGCTTACTTCCTAGTTAGATTGCTGGGTCTGGAAAAAGGTTAATTCGTTTTTAGATCCCTATGATGAAAAGATTGTGCTTACTTGTTTTGTTTTCATAGAGATAGATAGGGTTTGAATGTGTTGTTTATTCTTTGTAGGGTTTTGTGGAAAGCTTTTTGTTTATCCTGCCTTTGCTACCAGTGCAGTCCTCCGTAACAGCGCCATCGTAAACTGCTTCACAACAGCCTTTGCTACCAGTGCAGTCCTCCATAACAGCGCCATCGTAAACTGGTTCAGAACAGCCTTTGCTACCAGTGCAGTCCTCCATAACAGCGCCATCATAAACTGGTTCAGAACAGCCTTTGCTACCAGTGCAGTCCTCCATAACAGCGCCATCGTAAACTGGTTCAGAACAACAAGGATGCCTACTCTCTCCAACACTCTTTCCTAGAGCGCATCATGTCAGAGTCCCTAGTAGATCACAAAGGCACAGTCAGCATAAGGGGTAGAGCAATCTCCAACCTTCGTCTTGCGGATGACATTGATGGATTGCCTGGAGAGAAACAAGAACTTAAAAACGGACATCAAGGTCCAAGGCCAATCCGTCAACAGTGCATAGCTTTAAATAGTTAGGAGCCATTGTATCCAACAATGGGTACCGACAGGAAGTCCTCTTCAGGATCGTACAAACAACTGTTGCTGGCAAGGTTGAAGCACATTAGGAAAGACAGGACCATCAGTCTACAGTCCTAGGTAAGGCTGCTGCGGTCCCTTGTTATCTCCATCTTCATATATGCTTGCGAACCATGGACTCTCACAGCAAATCTACAACGAAGAATACAAAGCAGAAAACTTATAAGCATTTTCTATACCCAACACTTCACCAACGACGAAGTCCGACAGACCTTCACACAAGCCATTGGACAACACGATGACCTGCTCACAGTGGTGAAGAAACGGAAACTCCGATAGTATGGCCACATCACCAGATCATCAGGCCTTGCAAAGATTATCTCGCAAGGCACAGTACAAGGAGGTAGAAGAATAATGAGACCAAAAATGCGGTGGGAGGACAACATTCGAGAATGGACTGTTTTGACACTGAGCGAAGCAATCAGGGTTGCTGAGGACAGAAAAAGATGGAGTAGGCTGGTTAAACGATCATCTGTGGTACCCCTACGACCTCCGAGTTACGGGATAGGATAGGATAGAAAAGGTATACATCACGTGTTTATAGAGCAAGTATACAAGCGACGGCTGTTGACATAGGCATGTGGCGTATGTATTCGCTTTGCGTCGGTACTATATTTCCTAGTTCAATAATATTTTACTGATGAGACTCGGTTATATAAAGACTGTTTGGAGAACAGAAGGCTGTTCACGTATGCATCTGAAAGTGTCTGTGATTGGACGAAATAGGACTAGGATAGGGTGTAATTGTGGAGTGAAAGATATACTGTAAAAAGAAAGAGTGAATGCTTATTTTGTGTGACTTGGAAATAGTCTTACTGTGTAGGCTACTTTTGTTTTTCACTGTGGTGACTCTGGATTCTGTTCATGACAAACACAGTAATTTGAATATTTATATTTTATGATTTACTTGCTGGCAATATAATATTGAAACTAATTTTGTAAATGCATGCAATATTTTCATAACTTGATAAATGTAATTTTCTGTCAGAGCAGAAACGGGATTGCTTCAAAGAAAAATAATATTATATTATTGTTCAGCTATTAATTATTGTATTACTCTAGGACGTATAGTTTTTTTTGAATTCCGTTTAAATTATTATTCTACTACTTTGAGTAAGAAAGAAGAGAACCATAACATTAGCCAAACGTACATTGGTGGTGTGTTCCAACTGTTGTGTATTTGACGTCTTCAGTGTTTCAAGGTTATCTTTCTGTCTCAACTTGTGTCATTGTATGACAAATGCTTTTTGATGAATGCGTGTATACCTGAAATTGGAACAATAAAAACTGTTTACAAACTAATATCAAGTTTGTAGGAATCTTCTGAGAATAAAGCTAATCATTTTATAACACTAATATCAAATTTGTAGGAATCTTCTGAGAAGAAAGCTAATCATTTTATAACATGCAATAGAAGTTTATGGCTACATCATAATAAAAAAGAGAAGTTTATACAACTAATGCTTGATTACATCAACATCAAAATGTTGAATGATTACACGATAATCAAAATGTTGACAGTCGTAATGCATGATTACATCATATTCAAACTGTTGCTTATGTTAATGCATGGCTACGTCATATTTAAAAGGTACATTTCAAACCATTCATTAAAGAAACGGGAGAACAAAAACGGCTATTGAAAACACACCACATAATATCAATAAGGTAACTCCATAGGTACAACCATGGACAAACATATAAAACACACCACACAATATCAATAAGGTAACTCCATAGGTACAACCATGGACACACATATAAAACACACCACACAATATCAATAAGGTAACTCCATAGGTACAACCATGGACACACATATAAAACACACCACACAATATCAATAAGGTAACTCCATATGTACAACCATGGACAAACATATAAAACACACCACACAATATCAATAAGATAACTCCATAGGTACAACCATGGACACACATATAAAACACACCACACAATATCAATAAGGTAACTCCATAGATACAACCATGGACACACATATAAAACACACCACACAATATCAATAAGGTAACTCCATATGTACAACCATGGACAAACATATAAAACACACCACACAATATCAATAAGGTAACTCCATAGGTACAACCATGGACACACATATAAAACACACCACACAATATCAATAAGGTAACTCCATAGATACAACCATGGACACACATATAAAACACACCACACAATATCAATAAGGTAACTCCATAGGTACAACCATGGACACACATATAAAACACACCACACAAAATCAATAAGGTAACTCCATAGGTACAACCATGGACACACATATAAAACACACCACACAATATCAATAAGGTAACTCCATAGGTACAACCATGGACAAACATATAAAACACACCACACAATATCAATAAGATAACTCCATAGGTACAACCATGGACAAACATATAAAACACACCACACAATATCAATAAGGTAACTCCATAGGTACAACCATGGACAAACATATAAAACACACCACACAATATCAATAAGGTAACTTCATATGTAAAACCATGGACAAGCATAATTTAAGATTATTTACATTGTTGTTGTTGCTGCAAAACCATGGAATATATCAATATGCGGAAGTTAAATCATTTATAAAACAACCATGAAATACATCAAAATGTAGAAGTTAAAACATTTATAAAACAACCATGGAATATATCAATATGTGGTAGTTAAATCATTTATAAAACAACCATGGGATATATCAAAATGTGGAAGTTAAATCATTTATAAAACAACCATGGTATATATCAATTTGTAGAAGTTAAATTATTTATAGAACAACCATGAAATATAATTATCAAAATGTGGAAGTTAAATCATTTAGTTTATAAAACAACCATGGAGTATATTAATATGTGAAAAGTAAACCATTTATAAAACTAAACATGAAATATATCAATATGTGAAAGTTAAACAATTAATAAAGCAAACCACGGATTATAGGCTATCAATATCTATAGAAATCAGAAACAAAATACACAAAAAACACCAAGAAAAATATAAAAGCAAAGACTTTCGGGCTACGCCCTTCTTCAGTGATGAAAAATAAATAAAACATGAGGTCAGTGATGATGACGTAAACACTAAACATGCGTCATAGTCTTCTCTCTCTCTCTCTCTCTCTCTCTCTCTCTTCTCTCTCTCTCTCTCTCTCTCTCTAACACACTATCAATATCTGAAAGGTAAACCAATTATAAAACAAACGATGGACTATATCAATATGTGAAAGTTAAACCATTTATAAAACAAACAATGTAATCTATTAATATGTGAAAGTTAACCCATTAATAAAAATAACAATTGAATATATCAATAGGTGAAAGTTAAACCCTTTATCCAACAAACCATGGCATTTATCAATATGTGGAAGTTAAACCATTTATAAAACACATACATGTTGTTGGTGTTTTTATTTTATTTTATAAATTCATTAAACCATTCATAAAAAAACAGGAGGAAAAAACACGTAAAAAAGCTGCAATTTAACACCACACGGTGTCAATGAGGTAAATCAAAGGTAGAAACACGGACAGTTTATAAAAAGTTTGTAGTAATACACTGGTATGCATCAATATGTAAAGGTTGAACTGTGTTTGGAAGTTTCATTTTCTTGTTAACATTGTTACTGCTAAAACATTGTATTTTTGTTGGCCTTATTGCCCTTGCTGCATTTGTTGATGTTGTTATTGTTTTTGGTGGTGGTGATGAAATTGATGATGATGATGATGATGATGATGGTGATGACGGTGATGGTGATGACGATGATGATGATGATGATGATGATGATGATGGTGATGGTGATGGTGGTGATGTTGATGATGAAGATGATGTTGTTGTTTTAAGATCACTATTTGTACAGACCTCATATGAAACGACACAAGTGAAGCCATGAACAAGCGTACGTTTCATGGTGGTAGCATGCCTACGTTCCCCTTTGTCCACATTACCCAATGTCTATGATTCCCACAATATGTTTGTTACAGACTGGGCAGAACTTAGACCTGGGCCATCAAAGCCCTTGGAAGAAAATTGCAAGAGGGAACAAAGACCTAGGGAAATATGTACCTTGAATTGAGGAAACAGAAACCTGATTGAACAAGGACTTAGGTAAATGTGTACCTTGAATTGAGGGAACAGAAACCTGATTCAACAAGGACTTAGGTAAATGTGTACCTTGAATTGAGGAAACAGAAACCTGATTGAACAAGGACTTAGGTAAAGGTGTACCTTGAATTGAGGAAACATAAACCTGATTGAACAAGGACTTAGGTAAATGTGTACCTTGAATTGAGGAAACAGAAACCTGATTGAACAAGGACTTAGGTAAATGTGTACCTTGAATTGAGGAAACAGAAACCTGATTGAACAAGGACTTAGGTAAATGTGTACCTTGACTTGAGGAAACAGAAACCTGATTGAACAAGGACTTAGGTAAATGTGTACCTTGACTTGAGGAAACAGAAACCTGATTGAACAAGGACTTAGGTAAATGTAAACCTTGAATTGAGGAAACAGAAACCTGATTGAACAAGGACTTAGGTAAATGTGTACCTTGAATTGAGGAAACAGAAACCTGATTGAACAAGGACTTAGGTAAATGTGTACCTTGAATTGAGGAAACAGAAACCTGATTGAACAAGGACTTAGGTAAATGTGTACCTTGAATTGAGGAAACAGAAACCTGATTGAACAAGGACTTAGGTAAATGTGCACCTTGAATTGAGGAAACAGAAACCTGATTGAACAAGGACTTAGGTAAATGTGTACCTTGAATTGAGGGAACAAAGAGCTGGGGGCTGGGTGCAACATCTATGGGGAACACCAGGTTGACTATGTTATGTTTTGTTGGAGAATATTGGAAAATGGCAAGGGAAAGATTGCCAACATCGGTGCATGCTCTAATAAAAAATCTCACACAAAATGCTAATTCTTATTTTATTACAAGAGTTTTGCTTGGATTAATGCTGGTGTTTGTGTGAGTGTTTTTAATACTGAACATTATAATGTGTATTTGTTGTTTGTCTGTAATACTGAACATTATAACATGTATTTGTTACTTGTCTGTAATACTGAACAATATAACGTATATTTGTTGTGTTGGTAGGCCTAATATTGGACATTATAATATGTATTTATTGTTTGTAATACTGAAAATTATAACATGTATGTTTTGTTATTGTACATTTGTGTAACTTGTGATTAATAAAACTTTTTAAAATTATTAATTCCAACGTTGCCGAATAGGGACCACTAAAGCAGACATCTACCTTATGTACTTACTTTTATCAAATCGGAATAACATTTTTTTTTTCTTCAAACATTCTTAATACTGCACAACATTGAAGTTTATTAAAAAGTGTTAACATCATGGATTACATCAAAACAAAACAAAGTAAACGTCAAACACTAGTTTCTACAGGAACTGGAGAAAACAACGTTCATCTCTTGAACTTCGACGTCAGTACAATCCGAACAATGGAGGTATGCTGACAGCTCTGGACCAGTTGTCAAATGTCAGGTAACGATCGTGCGACGTGCCTAAAACTTGTCAGGTCGCTAGACGGGTGATTTTGTTTCTTTATTATCTATATTATTTGGATTCATCATCTTCAACCTTTCATTGCTTATGATAATTTTGTGAAGTAGTAATGAATCGTCGTCCTTCCCTCTTCGTTCGCAGATAATCTTTTGCATACAGTCTGCTAGCTTTATATTGTGTGAACATAGTCAGGCAAACCTCAACTGTAACAGCTTTATATTGTGTGAACGTTGTCAGACAAACCACAACTGTAACAGCTTTATATTGTGTGAACGTTGTCAGACAACTTTAACAGCTTTATATTGTGTGAACGTTGTCAGACAACTTTAACAGCTTTATATTGTGTGAACGTTGTCAGACAACTTTAACAGCTTTATATTGTGTGAACGTTATCAGACACCTTTAACAGCCTTATATTGTGTGAACGTTGTCAGACAACTTTAACAGCTTTATATTGTGTGAACGTTGTCAGACAAACCACAACCGTAACAGCTTTATATCGTGTGAACGTTGTCAGACAAACCACAACTATAACAGCTTTATATTGTGTGAACGTTGTCAGACAAACCACAACTATAACAGCTTTATATTGTGTGAACGTTGTCAGACAAACCACAACTATAACAGCTTTATATCGTGTGAACGTTGTCAGACAAACCTCAACTGTAACAACTTTATATTGTATCAACGTTGTCAGCAAAGCACAACTGTAACAGCTTTATATTGTGTGAACGTTGTCATGCAAAGCGGTGGGTGTGTTAGAAATTGTGACTCTCAGTTTCATCATCCATGCATTGAGACATCTGCAGAGGTAAAAATGTGTACACGTACAATAAGGTACTTTTGGGGAAAAAATAAATGAAAATACATTTAGTAGAATTATGAATACACATACACATGATAGGTTATATCAAATGCTGAAGACAAAACCATTTGCATTTGCCACCGTCTGTGTCTTTCAACTGACTGTTGTTTTGTAGGAAAAAGCGCTGTACACAAGACGTATTGTTGTAGTGACTATATTTAACATTAAACTACGTGACTATATTTAACAATAAACTACGTGACTATATTTAACAATAAACTACGTGACTATATTTAACAATAAACTACGTGACTATATTTAACAATAAACCACGTGACTATATTTAACAATAAACCACGTGACTATATTTAACAATAAACTACGTGACTATATTTAACAATAAACTACGTGACTATATTTAACATTAAACCACGTGACTATATTTAACAATAAACTACGTGACTATATTTAACAATAAACTACGTGACTATATTTAACAATAAACTACGTGACTATATTTAACAATAAACTACGTGACTATATTTAACAATAAACTACGTGACTATATTTAACAATAAACTACGTGACTATATTTAACAATAAACTACGTGACTATATTTAACAATAAACTACGTGGATTTTCACTCTTCCTCCACAATGTCCAGGTTCCAGCAGTCATTCCAGCCATAGTGTCAATCAAGTCACATCCAAGACGTATTGTTGTAGTGACTATATTTAACAATAAACTACGTGACTATATTTAACAATAAACTACGTGACTATATTTAACAATAAACTACGTGACTATATTTAACAATAAACTACGTGGATTTTCACTCTTCCTCCACATTGTCCAGGTTCCAGCAGGCATTCCAGCCATAGTGTCAATCAAGTCACATCCAAGACGCATCAAGCAATAACTCTGAATTGTCAATATCATTACGGCTACAAATCTTCCCTCGTCATTCCCAAGCAAGCGTTTCACCAACAATACAGCGATGTACATTTTTCCCATCTACCAAAAACTACAGGCAGACATGTGAAAGCGTTCAGTAGAACAACTGGATATTGAACAGCCATAAAACTGATGTCATTAATAACAGTACGGCAATGGTTCATCAGTTTGAGAAATGAAGCTCACGACTTTAGGTGTCCATCCACCAGCATCATTAAGAAGACACAATGTTCAGAGACAAATAGAAGTTCACGTCATAACATTGTGAACACCAGCATTATTAAGAAGACACAATGTTCAGAGACAAATAGAAGTTCACGTCATAACATTGTGAACACCAGCATCATTAAGAAGACACAATGTTTAGAGACAAATAGAAGTTCATGTCATAACATTGTGAACACCAGCATCATTAGGAAGACACAATGTTCAGAGACAAATATAAGTTCACGTCATAACATTGTGAACAACAGCATCATTAAGAAGACAATGTTCAGAGACAAATAGAAGTTCACGTCATAACATTGTGAACACCAGCATCA
Organism: Oncomelania hupensis; assembly: GCA_036898135.1. Taxonomy (NCBI): domain Eukaryota; kingdom Metazoa; phylum Mollusca; class Gastropoda; order Littorinimorpha; family Pomatiopsidae; genus Oncomelania; species Oncomelania hupensis. The sequence continues at coordinate 59,021,942 of CM072522.1, read as the reverse complement.
TCAGGAAGACACAATGTTCAGAGACAAAGAGAAGTTCACGTCATAGCATTGTGAACACCAGCATCATTAGGAAGACACAATGTTCAGAGACAAATAGAAGTTCACGTCATAACATTGTGAACACCAGCATCATTAAGAAGACACAATGTTCAGAGACAAATATAAGTTCACGTCATAACATTGTGAACACCAGCATCATTAGGAAGACACAATGTTCAGAGACAAAGAGAAGTTCATGTCATAACATTGTGAACACCAGTATCATTAGGAAGACACAATGTTCAGAGACAAATAGAAGTTCACGTCATAACATTGTGAACACCAGCATCATTAGGAAGACACAATGTTCAGAGACAAAGAGAAGTTCACGTCATAACATTGTAAACACCAGCATCATTAGGAAGACACAATGTTCAGAGACAAAGAGAAGTTCATGTCATAACATTGTGAACACCAGCATCATTAAGAAGACACAATGTTCAGAGACAAATAGAAGTTCATGTCATAACATTGTGAACACCAGCATCATTAGGAAGACACAATGTTCAGAGACAAATAGAAGTTGACGTCATAACATTGTGAACACCAGCATCATTAGGAAGACACAATGTTCAGAGACAAATAGAAGTTCACGTCATAACATTGTGAACACCAGCATCATTAAGAAGACACAATGTTCAGAGACAAATAGAAGTTCACGTCATAACATTGTGAACACCAGCATCATTAGGAAGACACAATGTTCAGAGACAAATAGAAGTTCACGTCATAACATTGTGAACACCAGCATCATTAGGAAGACACAATGTTCAGAGACAAATATAAGTTCACGTCATAACATTGTGAACAGCAGCATCATTAGGAAGACACAATGTTCAGAGACAAATAGAAGTTCACGTCATAACATTGTGAACAGCAGAATGTAAACACGTCATGACAAAATCACACACAAAATCTCTCGTAGAAATAAGCCTTCCAACACTCCATCTTTCCTTGAAAAATAGTGTACATCATAACTCATAATGTACATCATAACTCATAATGTGCACCATAACTCATAATGTACACCATAACTCATAATGTACACTGTCGCAAACCTGGGTGTTACTGGGTGATCACTACTGATGAAGGACTTCCTTGACTTTCATGACTTACCCCAGAACATGGTTTTATTTCAATAAAAAAACCTAAGGCACACCATTTACTTCCAACACTTCACAAACACATAACACGTTTTTCCAAGTTCGATTATTTTATTATATTCCGTTCATTTTTCTTCGAAATCGGAACGATAATTTGGCGATACTTTTCCCGTCGTGGTTACCGAAAATGTTTTTGCTTTCAATTATTTTTACTTAGCTTTCTATTTTCGTCCTCGTTGAAATCGTTGTTAACAAATGAAGAAACCAGTCTTTAGATGAGTTGTAGAAAAAGTTAATAGGAGCTGGAACTTGACGTCGATGTCGCCGTTAGATCTAAAGGCTGTCCATGACCCACCAGTGACTTCTGTAGCCCTCGTTAACGTACAGTTCCATCTTAGAATCAGTCACTCCGATCATTAGCCAGACGTCATCGAAGAATCCAGTGCCAGTCACAAAGATGACATCGTCACGTAGATCCAAGATGATTCATACCACAGAATAAAAAACACCTGCCGAACAAAACTAGTCTTAGAAATCTGCATGAAAATTATTTTCATACAAACTTAAACTCCTTCAGGTCCGGCTCTGCTTGGAAAAACATGTTACGGTTAATCAACACATCAGTCCCCTGAAAACCAACTGCATTCAGACGAACCAACTATCTTTCTCTGGAAAAGAAATGCATTCAAACAAACAAACTATCTTTCTCCTCTGGAAAACAAATGCATCCAATGAACAAACTATTTTTCTCCTCTGAAAAATACATATATTCAATGAACAAATCATCACAGGTATCAATCTTCTTGGGAAATCATCTTGAATGAAGAAAAATCTAAATATTTACCCTACGGTGCCAGAATTTCAGCTAAAGCTGATCAAACGTCGAGGAACAACTATCTTCCTGGCCCAACCACATCTGACAACATCCAGCCTCCAGCTAAACTGTCGTTGGCACCCCACAGAATAAGTTGCCTCGGAGCTTGGGTAGAATCCTCCCTGTCCAGTCTAGATCTCTTTCCCAACTGATTGACAGTTTTCCTAACCGATTTCGCCTCTGTTTCATTTTACTAAGGTTACCATACTTTTATCATTAAAACAACCAATGAAAAATTCCCAACGCAAACAAATGACCTATCACCTCAAATATTATATTTTGTAAAATTAATAGCTCACAACCTCTTTGCTTTTCCTAAAATTTTATTATTGGCATTAATCACAAACTTTCACACAAAAGAATCATCGATAAAAATCGTCCATTTTATTCTTTTCCAGGAATACACAAAATGGCGATTGACACGCAGCAAAATTGACGTCATATTTCTAAATCTAGCACAGGCACTCTATAAAACAATTTGCACTTGGAAAATAAAAATCCTCGCGAGCGTTTCGTTTCGCGACATTACGCCCCTCCTCTTGAGCTGAAACATCCATGTTTAAGCTATTCTTTTACAAGTGCAGTCGACTCAAATAGTCTGCGCCAACGTTGTCTTTCCCTTTGATAACTTTGACTGTGAAAGAATACTGTTGCAGCTGGAGAGCCCACCTCATTAGTCGACCATTCTCAGTCTTGGTTTTCTGCAAATATGTGAGTGGTTGGTGGTCTGTCTCCAAAGTGAAATGTGTTGAATACAGGTACTGTTCAAACTTCTTGACAGCCCATACCACTCCCAAACACTCCCTTTCGATGGTCGAGTAGTTTTTCTCTGCACGGTTGAGCTTCTTGCTTGCATAGGCTACTGGCTGTAACCCTTGCCCTTGATCTTGCAGTAAAACTGCTCCCACTGCAACATCTGATGCGTCACTCCTCAGAGTAAATGGTTTGCTGACGTCAGGTAGCAATAACACTGGTTTGCTTACCAAGCAATCTTTGAGTTTAACGAATGCTGCTTCACATTTTTCATCCCAGGCCACTTTTTCTGGTAGACCTTTCTTCGTCAAATCAGTCAACGGAGCGCTGATTTCCGCATAGTTGCTGATGTATTTCCTGTAGAACCCCACTAGTCCTAGGAATGCTCTGACTTCCTTCTTTGTGATCGTTCTGCTGGCTGACCTGATTTTCTCTGTTTTGTCATCATCAGGCATGACTGTGCCTCCACCCACATGATGACCCAAATAGTCTAACTCCCCGAAACCAAAGTAGCACTTAGAGGGTTTCGCTGTAAGACCAGCCTCCTCCAACCTTTTCAATACAGCATCAATGGCCTCTACATGCTGTTCCCATGTTTCAGTAGCAATGATGATGTCATCAATGAAATGTTCAATATCATCACGCTTCAGAGGTTCAAGTAGCTTGCGCATCATTCGAGTGAAAATAGAACTCGCAGTCTTGATTCCGAATGGAAGATAAGCGAAACAGTACTGTCCCATGGGAGTACTAAACGCTGTCTTCGGTTTATCCTCTTCTTTGACTGGTATTTGCCAATACCCTTTCGTCAAGTCTATCTTTGACAAATAGCGTGCTTTCTGCAATTTTGCAAAGATTTGTGGCACATCAGGAATAGGTTCCGAATCGAACTCTACCTGCTTGTTGAGGCTTCTATAGTCAATACAGAAACGTATTTCACCATCCTTCTTCTTCGCCAACACAATCGGACTATTGTAAGGCGACACTGTTGGTTCAATGACCCCCAACTCCAACATGTCAATGACTTCTTTCTTCACGGTTTCTACCTGCGCAAATGGTAGCGGGTATTGCTTCACATGCACTGGCTCTTTTGACGTAAGTTTGAATTCACATTCTTCGATTTTACATCTCCCTGGTATATCTTTAAGCACAGTTCCTCTCCTGTCGCAAATAGACAAAATTTCAGCCTGTTTGTGCTCGTCCAACTCAGGGTTGATCTTCACGTCTCTGGGACCTTCTTTTGCATGTAACGTAAGCATAGGAAAACGATCTATGCCTAGTGCTCCCATCTCTTCATCGTACACATCGTCAACCACAACGCTTACTTCCTCCTCATCTGTCTCCATGACCACCGCGTTTGGCTGTGCTTCATCCGTTCCTGTTTGCCTTCCGTCACGTTCGACATACAATTTCAGCAAATTCGCATGTAGCAGTTTTTCATGTCCCCTTATCTTGATCCTGTAGTTGCAGCTGCCCACTTTCTCCACAACTGGATAAGGACCTTTCCACGTTAGCTGCAGCTTGTTGTGTTTTGCGGGCAACAAAAGTAAAACTTTGTCCCCGACCACAAATTTTCTGTCTTTGGCCTTTTTGTCGTACACCCTCGTGTACCTGAGCGCTGCCTTGCTGAGGTTGTTCTTGGCAATCTCACAAGTTTTCTCGATTTTGTTCGTGAGATCCGTGATGTGACTGATCGTGGATCGCACTTCCTCTCCAGCATCCTCGTTTGTCCACACCTGACGTAGAACCTGCATAGGCCCTCGTACTTCACGCCCATACAACAGTTCAAAAGGCGAAAATTGCAAGCTTTCTTGCGGTACCTCCCTGTAGGCAAATAATAACGCCGGCAAAAACTTGTCCCAGTCTTTGGGCTGTTCTTGACAAAGTCTCTTCATCATGTCCTTGAGTGTAGCATTAAACTTCTCTGTCAAACCATTTGTTTGCGGGTGAAAGGGTGTAGTATGGATCCCCTTTATGTTGAGAAGCTTGTTCACTCTCTCCATGATTTCGCTGGTGAATTGGGTACCCCTATCTGTGATCACTTCCTTAGGAATTCCCATCCTGGTCCAATAGATCCACAACGCCTCGCTCACTGTCTCTGCCCTAATATCCTTCAGAGGTGTCGCTTCCACATACCGCGTGGCATAGTCAACCATGGTCAATATGTATCGATGACCCCTGCTGGACGCTGGTAGTATCGGACCAATGATATCTACCCCAACTCGCTCGAAAGGTGTGCTGATAAGCGGCATGCTTTTCATCGGAACCTTCCTTGTTGCTCCCTTCCTCGTGCTCCTCTGACACACGTCACATGACGCACAATAACGTTTGACGTCACCACAAATACCCGGCCAATAGAAATCACGCCATATCCGGTCGCGAGTTCGGCGTACTCCTTGATGTCCTGCCATCGGTGTATCATGAGCCAATTTGAGCACATCTGATCGGTACCGTTCTGGCACTACCACTTGTCTACATGGTTTACCTTCACTCATATAAACTCTGTACAAAATGTCTTTCTTCCACTCGTAGTGGGTTTCTTGCTTGAGCCCTAGCTCTGCCCTTTCCCGAATCTTTCCTAAAGTCGGGTCTGCCTTTTGTTCCCTAGATAAATCTTCAGGACGTACTTGCCCTAAGTCAATCTGCTTAGGAATCCATGGCTTGGCTTGTGCTTGTTGTTTCTCCTGCAACCTGGTTTGTACCGGTGCTACAACTTGTTCCTCCGGTTGCTCTACCAACGGAAACAATGGAACTTTGACCTCAGTCCCGTCTGTCATCTTTCTGCTATTTCCTATCAGAACTTGATGTACCAGTGTCTTCAAAACCAAAACACGCGTTTCTCCAACGAAAAACGGAGTTTCCAAATTCACCACAGCAATGGGCACTTTCTTTCGCTTGGATGAATCTGCAAGTGTCACGTTCTGATATTCACCCGTATACTTGCTTGGGGAAACTAAACTTGAATCCACCAATATGCTACTGGCCCCTGTATCCCGAATACCTTGAGCCTTTACTCCATCCACTTTCAATTCACAGTTTGGTTCATAGCCGTCTTCACTACATCTGTTACACGGTTTCTGTTCCTGGGTCACGTTGACCGCATTCACAACAGCTGACGCTAGGTTTGAGTTTGGTCTGTTTCTATTCACATTTGCCTTTTGGCAATCCCTCATCAAATGTGGGCCTCCACATCGAAAACATCCCTTGAAGTTTTGATGAGACTTGTTCATTCCTGACGCACCCGCGTTGCCAGGACCTGTCGCTTGACCACTCACCCCTCCACTACGTCGTTGTCCCATGTTCAAATTCTGCGTTTGCTGGTTAACCCTGGGACGGTTATCCATTCTAGCACTGGGTCCAATGGGCCGCCTCGTTGCTATCGGACCTCCAGCATTCTGCGCATCTTCATACGTTTGAGCGTGGACCACCACTTCGTCCACACACGTAGGGTTTCTTTCCCTAATAAATCTTGCCTCCTCTTGAGACACTATCTCCAACATTTTGTCCATGAGAATTAAATCTTTCAGCTCACCTGATTTTCCTTCTTTCTCAGACAAATCCACCCATCTGTCCAAATACATCCCCATTCTGTTCCTACACTCCCTGATGCCTTCATGACTGCCCCGCTTGAATTCCTTGAACCTTTTTCGATATGTTTCAGCGGTCAGTTGGAAACGCCTCATGATCGCAGCCTTGACCATGTCGTAATCCATAATCTCCTCATCAGACATCTCAGTGTAGACCTGCCGCGCTTGGCCTCGTAGTTGACCAGACAGTCTTATCGCCCACTCATCCTTGTTCCAACCTGACAACGTAGCAATACGCTCAAACTGTTTCAGGTAGACTTCTACATCGTCCTTATCATCCAAATAAGGCACATTCACATTCAGACAGCTCCTCACTGCCCTCGGCTCGGGATAAAAATTTTGATTTTGGTCCCCATCATCTGCAGTCCACTCTTGCGCCTTTCTCAACTCAAACTCGTTTTGCATGGCCATTTGTTCCAATTTTGCCTTGGCCTCCCTTTCTTCTCTCATAATGCGCTCTTCTCGTTCTTCACGTCGGAGCTGGTCCTCCCGTTGCTCCTGCCGGATTTTCTCTGCTTTCTCTTCCTCCCTTATCCTCTCAGCTTTCTCTTCCTCTTCCTTTCTGATCCTCTCCGCTTTCTCTTCCTCTTCCTTTCGGATCCTCTCTGCTTTCTCTTCCTTCCTTCTATTTTCCACATACTCTGCCAGATCCTTATCTGTCAGACCCAGGATGATCCCATCCTGCTTGTAGGCTAGTAGCGGAGACTCAGTCTCCATCTGAACTGGTTGCTGCCTCGGCATCCTCCTAGCCAAACTTTCCCTAAACTAATCCTGTTTTACTACACGTAACCCTGGTAGATAAAACCACAGACTATTTAGGCCTCAAACGTACTCGCCTTTCCAAAGGTTAAAGTACTACAACGGATACGCCTGCGCTCTAGCCCCAAACCGGCTATTCTATCACAGCTATCCTTACGTGAACGGTTATACACTAATAACACGATCACCGACGATAATCCACTACCTTCCAGATTATCATCCACGCTTAGTCTCCTGGTTAAGTAAAACGTCTAACTAGACCCAACTTTTACTAACCAGCACTACCAATTACCACAATTGGTTAAACTGTCAATCGGACACTACCGAATCTGACTTTCAGACCCTCAACTAGAAATAATTCTTGGTTAGAGGTTTGACCAGACTAAGCAACACAGAGCTAATTTAGGTTGACCGCCTCGCCGATCAATACCTAACCTCTAGCCTGTCTTCGAACAACACTGAAACTATACAATGTTTTCGGAACATCCAACTTACTTAAAGTTTAAGCTGGAAAACTTACTTTCAAACTATGACCGATACTTTACCCTAAATTCTCCATCAGGATAATAAACGTCATAGGTTGCAGAAACTGTTCAGCCTAAGTATACCTTCGACCAAAACACTAGTACCTACGTACAACAGCTATTGCAAACTCTGCAATCCAAGGTTCGAAATTTTGGAAAAGTAAAACTTATACCCAAAATATCTTTAATCCTACTACGGATAATACCGGTCTTCACTGCTCAACCGCCAAAATAAATAATTTCAAACGAGATGATTTCCCTGAAGACACTTGCACAGCTGGGTTCTCATACAATATGTACCCACTGATGCACTAACATGTTAGCAGACATAATGCACATTTCATGTAAGCAATGACTAGCAACAACATAAAACAATATCTTACCTATACTGCTATCTAATCATGCTCATGCAGACGTGCAACAATTACATCAAGGTAACCACAACTTGAAGCAAGAACTTATTATTATGGAAAAAATTATGAAAACTCGCTGAAGTGTTGAATTTGTAAAGTATTGGATTAATGGTGCACCTCTGACATAAAAAAAAATGAATGGCTCGTTACCCCCTAGAATTTTCCAGAAATTCTAATCCCGGACGATGAACCCAGAATGTCGCAAACCTGGGTGTTACTGGGTGATCACTACTGATGAAGGACTTCCTTGACTTTCATGACTTACCCCAGAACATGGTTTTATTTCAATAAAAAAACCTAAGGCACACCATTTACTTCCAACACTTCACAAACACATAACACGTTTTTCCAAGTTCGATTATTTTATTATATTCCGTTCATTTTTCTTCGAAATCGGAACGATAATTTGGCGATACTTTTCCCGTCGTGGTTACCGAAAATGTTTTTGCTTTCAATTATTTTTACTTAGCTTTCTATTTTCGTCCTCGTTGAAATCGTTGTTAACAAATGAAGAAACCAGTCTTTAGATGAGTTGTAGAAAAAGTTAATAGGAGCTGGAACTTGACGTCGATGTCGCCGTTAGATCTAAAGGCTGTCCATGACCCACCAGTGACTTCTGTAGCCCTCGTTAACGTACAGTTCCATCTTAGAATCAGTCACTCCGATCATTAGCCAGACGTCATCGAAGAATCCAGTGCCAGTCACAAAGATGACATCGTCACGTAGATCCAAGATGATTCATACCACAGAATAAAAAACACCTGCCGAACAAAACTAGTCTTAGAAATCTGCATGAAAATTATTTTCATACAAACTTAAACTCCTTCAGGTCCGGCTCTGCTTGGAAAAACATGTTACGGTTAATCAACACATCAGTCCCCTGAAAACCAACTGCATTCAGACGAACCAACTATCTTTCTCTGGAAAAGAAATGCATTCAAACAAACAAACTATCTTTCTCCTCTGGAAAACAAATGCATCCAATGAACAAACTATTTTTCTCCTCTGAAAAATACATATATTCAATGAACAAATCATCACAGGTATCAATCTTCTTGGGAAATCATCTTGAATGAAGAAAAATCTAAATATTTACCCTACGGTGCCAGAATTTCAGCTAAAGCTGATCAAACGTCGAGGAACAACTATCTTCCTGGCCCAACCACATCTGACAACATCCAGCCTCCAGCTAAACTGTCGTTGGCACCCCACAGAATAAGTTGCCTCGGAGCTTGGGTAGAATCCTCCCTGTCCAGTCTAGATCTCTTTCCCAACTGATTGACAGTTTTCCTAACCGATTTCGCCTCTGTTTCATTTTACTAAGGTTACCATACTTTTATCATTAAAACAACCAATGAAAAATTCCCAACGCAAACAAATGACCTATCACCTCAAATATTATATTTTGTAAAATTAATAGCTCACAACCTCTTTGCTTTTCCTAAAATTTTATTATTGGCATTAATCACAAACTTTCACACAAAAGAATCATCGATAAAAATCGTCCATTTTATTCTTTTCCAGGAATACACAAAATGGCGATTGACACGCAGCAAAATTGACGTCATATTTCTAAATCTAGCACAGGCACTCTATAAAACAATTTGCACTTGGAAAATAAAAATCCTCGCGAGCGTTTCGTTTCGCGACATACACCATAACTCATAATGTACACCATAACTCATAATGTACACCATAACTCATAATGTACACCATAACTCATAATGTACACCATAACTCATAATGTACACCATAACTCATAATGTACACCATAACTCATAATGTACACCATAACTCATAATGTACACCATAACTCATAATGTGTTCCATAACTGATAGTGTGTTCCATAACTCATACTGTACATCATAACTCATAATGTACACCATAACTCATAATGTACATCCTAACTCATAACGTACACCATTACTCATAATGTGTTCCATAACTCATAATGTGTACCATAACTCAAAATGTACACCATAACTCATACTGTGCATCATAACTCATAACGTGCATCATAACTCATAATGTGTAACATAACTCATAATGTGTACCGTAACTCATAATGTACACCATAACTCACAATGTACACCTTTACTCATAATGTGCACTATAATTGACAACTGGCACCGTAGTTCATAATGTGCACCAGAACTCATACAGTGCACCAGAACTCGTGCAGTGCAACAGAAGTCATACAGTGCACCAACACTCATACAGTGCACCAGAACTCATACAGTGTACCACAACTCACACAGTGCACCACAACTCACACAGGGCACCACAACTCACACAGGGCACCACAACTCATACAGTGCACCACAACTCACACAGGGCACCAGAACTCATAATGTGCTAAACTTCTCGGTTATCATATGCCTTTTGCACCTGTTACAGCTACAATGTTTACACAATGTACACACCATGTACACACCATATACAGACCATGTACACACCATGCACACACCATGTACACACCATGTACACACTATGTAAACACATACATAAACAAGGCACCATGTAAACACATACATAAACAATGCACCATGTAAACCCATACATAAACAATGCAGGTTGAAAACTATTGATTGAAAATATTGTAGGTCCTCGCTTTACCCGGAGAACTTAAACGTCTTAAAAAAAAGCGATGAAAAAAAAGTCACTGATTACAAAAAGGGAGTAGCAACACTAACGTCATGACATTGACCTTCCATCAGATTTGCCTCATGCCCTTCATGCTACCAAAGTCAATATTTATTTTTCATTTTGATCAACGTTTCTTTCTCGCTTTTCCTTTGACTGTACTAGGTATTATCCTTGACACTGACACGTGTTTTGATCTTGATCAACGTCTGTTTTTTTTAACGTAACATCTCCAGCGATGTCCATGATTCATACTTGGTCATCAAATGTCTTATTTGTATCAAGCAGCAAATCCCAAACCCCTGCTCCTGTCTGGGCGATCCATGTAGTGGCTTTAATCAACGTTTAACTGACTAACAACCTCGTCACGGGTTACAGTTTCATTCTTTAGCCAGCTCTGTATGAAAGACAAAGCCTCAGCCTTTGCAGACCTGGTCACACTGGGGGTTTTCAGGCGTGCCTCCAACTTCTGCAGTAGATAGTCCTCCCTCGCTTTCTGTCGCTTTTCCATCAGCACGTTGAAGGTGTAGAGGAACGGGTTGAGAGCAGAGTTGATGGGCATGACGATGATGGCCATGGCCACGTTGATTTCATCAGGGATGGGAGTGCCGGTTGACGCCATGACGCCCAGCAGGCCGATGGGGAACCAGCAAGCAAAGTCCGACAGCACGATCAAGGTCAAGCGGCGAGCGATGGTCGCGTCCCGGGTCGCCCTGCCCTTGTTGGCCACTGAGTTAGCCCTGACTGCCCAGTAGATGGCCACCTGACCAACGGCGATCAGGATAAAAAGGGTGAAGTTGAGCACGATCATCACGGTGAAAGAATACGTGTAGCCAGGAAAGCCGTCACTGCTGCTGAAAGGGAGCGGGATGCAGATGCCATTCTGACTGTAGAACTGCCAGTGGGACGTGGCAGGCAGCAAGGGAAGGATGATCAGCACAAACCCCACAACCCAGATGATGCCACAGGTGACAAGAGCAGACCTACGGCTGAAGGGGGCCTGTCTGAAAGGGAAGCGTAGCACCAGGAAGCGGTCCAGCGTGATGAAACAGATGATGAAGGCGCTGATCTCGCTGGACAGGAATGACAGGCATCCTGCAATAGTGCAAGGAAAGCTCTGCTTCCATTTATCATCGTGGAATAAATACGTGCCCTGGTAGACGACGTCTGCGGACCCGATCACGACCAGATAGACACCCATGAGAAAATCAGCAATGGATAAGTTGGTGACGAAGACACTAAAACTGCCGAGCGTCGACGCGTCTACGTAGATCCTGGCCAAAAAGCTGCCCATGTTACCTACGATGGCCATGGCTGCAAAGACCCAGAGAAAGATGCGGTAGGTGTTGGATTTCAGCAGATCGTCGCACGAGGCCAGCAAGTCTTGTTTGAAATGACAGTTATTCAAGCTAAAGTCAGGAGGCAACATGACAGGACAGCATAGCTTGTAATTGTCCACGTACACAGTCTTCAAGGATGTCAGGTTGGTAAAAACGTCTTTTGGGAAAGCGGTCAGAGGACTTCCTCTGGCGTCCACAATCTGCAGCAACTGCGTGGATTTGAACCCTTCGTCTGAGATTGTTGTCAACTTGCTCTTGGAAACATTAATCGTTTGCATTTGCGTATATTTGGCAAAGGTGCTGCCGTTATAGACTGTGAGCTCAGTGAATGAGAGATCGATGCTTCGTAATATCATAGGGCTGGACGTTGTGGCGTCAGTGTTGGTGATATATGATAGAGGATTGTTGGATAAATCGAGAACGCGAAGGTTTTTGAGGGACCTGAAGACGTCCATGTCAATGCTGGCTATCTGGTTGTGACTCAGATCCAGGTACTGGAGATTGGGTAAGTTCATGACGCCCATGCCAATGCTGGCTATCTGGTTGTGACTCAGGTCCAGGTACTGGAGATTGGGTAAGTTAATGACGTCCATGTCAATGCTGGCTATCTGGTTGTGACTCAGGTCCAAGTAATGGAGATTGGGTAAGTTAATGACGCCCATGTCAATGTTGGCTATGTGGTTGTGACTCAGGTCCAGGTACTGGAGATTGGGTAAGTTAATGACGCCCATGCCAATGCTGGCTATGTGGTTGTGACTCAGGTCCAGGTACTGGAGATTGGGTAAGTTCATGACACCCATGTCAATGCTGGCTATCTGGTTGTGACTCAGGTTCAGGTTTTGGAGATTGGGTAAGGCCATGATGGTTACTGTGCTGATATTGGTCCGAGATAGGTGAAGACGAACGAGCAGGCGGTTGCCGAATAAGTCCTTAAAGTCCATGTTAGAGCCACTGGCGTCAAGATACCGGAGTTGTGGGAATGCACTGGCTTTGAAGTTTGCATTGCAAACAAAGGCGAGACCCTGACAGCGGCAGGCAGTGGGACAATCCATCTCACATAGCAGTTCATCGTCCCACTGAGGACAGTGCGGCACACCGTCACACACGTGGTAAGGATGTAAGCACACGAAGGACCGCCAACAACGGTAAAATCCCGGACATACGAAATGCTCACAGTCTTTCTCATCCTCTTTCTCCAGGCAGTCAGGAATGTTGTTACAGCGAAGGTAGACAGGGAGACAAACGCCTTCAGGGCACAAGAAGTGCGTGTCAGGACAATTGTTTGATGAAACAAACGAGTAACTGCCAGTGTCGTCCATCTCTAGCACAACTGGCAAACGCACTTCTGGTGGTAACGGTAGATTAAATGGATATGTGCACGTTTCATCAGATCCGTCATAACAGTCCAGGTTCTGGTTACAGACGCGGTCTATACTGATACATTGTCCGCTACGGCACTGATAATGTTCTAGAGGACAGGTTTCAAAGTGACAGAATTCTTCATCCGTTCTGTCCAGGCAATGATCAATGTGGTCACACACCAGACTGTAGGGCAAGGCCATGTGGCCAATGATACAGTGAAACATTGGCACTGTCACTTCCCCAGTTTCACACCATTTCTGGTTTTCTTCCTTCACGCATCCACTCCACGCATCATACGACAAAAAATCTTTCTTCAGGTGACCTTGGGAAACACACCAAAACATAGAGTGATTTATGAAATTCAATGTAGAATTGAGTTTTAGGAACACCATGCTGCTTGCAGTGTCTGTAGCGTTACTCCATTTTCCTGGGGAAGGCTCGGTGAGATTTGTGTTTTTGTCGAATTCACACAAAAGATGGGTAAACGAAAATTCCGCATGGCAGGCTAGTTCTTTCACTGTATAAGTCTTAAGGTCGAAGTAGGCACATAAAGGGGCTGTTGCGTTAGAAGTGATGTTGAGGAAGAATGCCGACCTTCCGTCGGTCCACTGCCAGATCTGGTTTATAACAGACAAAACAAGATGGGGTAAGCCAAAAGGGTTTTAGTCGTCACAGACCATGTATTAATGTTCTCTATTATGGCTATTGAAATATATCACGATAGTGAATCATGAACTTTTTCAACGTGTATATTAACCACAACAAATATATTTTTTTTAAATATACAAGTGAGAGAAGTAGTGTACAGTACTTGATTTTGTGACTGTCTATCGTCCGCCTTGGTTGTTTCAACACTTGCAACTCACAACAATTCAGTGGCATGGTGCCAGCAGCTGGCAGAAAATATAGCAAAATTATATAACTGTGGCACTTTCAATTTGCATCTGGCTTCTTCCTAATGTGAACTTCTCAACGATGTCTATGTGACTACCCATGCAGAACATATAAAATGCACTTAGTGTAGGCTAAGGATTTAAAGCCAAACCATCTCTGACATAATTAGACCTTTGTTAAAAGTTGACACGCGTAAGGAGAACCAGGCTTTATGAATTCAGTTGTACTGGATTTGAGCTCCTTAAGCTCATGTAGAAGCCCATGGAATTGAAAGCCAGGGTGTTGCACTCTTTGTCCACCTTTGAGAGCAGGATAATTATCTTTCTTTAAAAAGACTTCTGCTGGGACGTATTTTTATGTTTGTTGTGTAGTGCGTTGTGTTGTGTTATAGTGTATGTTGTGTGTTGTGCCTTCCTGACGAAGAGCTTAGCTGTAAAATGTTCACTGTGGTGTGTGTTGTGTTGCATTATGTGTTGTGTATTTTGTCTGCCTGACGAAGAGCTTATCTGCAAAAAGTTCCCTGTGTTGTGTTGTGTTGTATTATGTATTGTGTGTTTTTGTCTGCCTGACGAAAAGCTTAGCGGTAAAATGTTTACTCTGTTGTGTTGTGTGTGTTGTGTTTTATTATGTGTTGTGTCTTTTGTCTTCCTGACGAAGAGCTATGTTCAGTGTTGTGTTGTGTGTTGTGTTGTATGATGTGTTGTGGCGCCTGACGAAGAGCTTAGCTTGAAAATGTGCACTGTGTGTTATTGTATTGTTGTATGTGTTGTGTGTTTTGTCTGGCTGACGATGAGCTTAGCTGTAAAATAGTCTCTGTGTTGTGTGTGTTGTGTTGTGTTGTGTTGTATTATGTATTGTGTGTTTTGTCTGCCTGACGAAAAGCTTAGCTGTAAAATGTTCTCTGTGTTGTGTTACGTGTGTCGGGTTGTATTATGTGTTGTGTGTTTTGTCTGGCTGACGATGAGCTTAGCTGTAAAATAGTCTCTGTGTTGTGTGTGTTGTGTTGTGTTGTGTTGTATTATGTGTTGTGTGTTTTGTCTGCCTGACGAAGAGCTTAGCTGTAAAATGTTCTCTGTGTTGTGTTGTGTGTGTTGTGTTGTATAATGTGTTGGGTGTTTTTTTCTGCCTGACAAAGAGCTTAGCTGTAAATTGTTCACTGTGTTGTTGTTGTTGTTGTTGTTGTGTGTGTGTTGTATTATGTGTTGTGGGTTTTATCTCCCTGACGATGAGTTTAGCTGTAAAATGTTCTCTGTGTTGTGTTGTGTGTGTTGTGTTGTATAATATGTTGGGTGTTTAGTCTGCCTGACGAAGAGCTAAGCTGTAAAATATTCACTGTGTTGTGTTGTGTGTGTGCTGTGTGTTGTGTTGTATTGTGTGTTGTGTGATTTGTCTGCTTGACGAAGAACTTAGCTGTAAAACATTCACTGTGTTGTGTTGTGTGTGTGCTTTGTGCTGTGTTGTATTGTGTGTTGTGTGATTTGTCTGCCTGACGAAGAACGTAGCCGTAAAACATTCACTGTGTTGTGTTGTGTGTGCTGTGTGTTGTGTTGTATTGTGTGTTGTGTGATTTGTCTGCCTGACGAAGAACGTAGCCGTAAAACATTCACTGTGTTGTGTTGTGTGTGCTGTGTGTTGTGTTGTATTGTGTGTTGTGTGATTTGTCTGCCTGACGAAGAGCTTAGCTGTAAAACATTCACTGTGTTGTGTTGTGTGTGCTGTGTGTTGTGTTGTATTGTGTGTTGTGTGATTTGTCTGCCTGACGAAGAACGTAGCCGTAAAACATTCACTGTGTTGTGTTGTGTGTGTGCTGTGTGTTGTGTTGTATTGTGTGTTGTGTGATTTGTCTGCCTGACGAAGAGCTTAGCTGTAAAACATTCACTATGTTGTGCTGTCTTATTGTTGTCCACATTAGCATCCTTGTGGCTTTTGTACATCTCTGTTTCTCATTAGTGTAAACGTTGAATGTTAGCTCTCTCCTGTTTCATTCCATTTTCACTTTACCGTAGTCATCTGTTGTTCAAATCGGAATAAATAGCTGACCAAGTCGTCTATCTTCTCGTCGAAAGGCGGAAGTTGCGGCATATTCTTGCTAACACAATCTCTCAACACGCATGACGTTGTACCTCTTTAGGAAATACCGAGTTCTGCCCAAAACTGTTCCATTTTAAAATCGTATATGTTACTGCTTCCAGCTCAACTTCCTTTTCATCCGTAACCCGCCGTGTCTCAAATTGAAACTGTTGTCCTTTGTTACGTGCTTCATACTCAAACTGTCTGCGTTCTTCACGTTCTTCTTTCGTTCTACCATACACTATTTAGCAATGCCTGTTTTCTCTAATTCCAACGATTTTGCTTATAATTTGAACTGTGCACATGGTCGTCCTCACCTTCAGTCATGTGGCAGTCCTATCCTATCCTATCCCGTAACTGGAAGGTCTTTGTGGCACCACAGATGATCACCAGCATACTCCAACTTTCTCTGTCCTCAGCAACCCTCATGGTTTCGCTCAGTGTCAAGCCAGTCCATTCTCGAATGTTGCCCTCCCACCTTTTTCTCTGTCTCCCTCTTCATCTGCCTCCTTGCACTTTGTCTTGCAGGATGGTCTTTGTAAGGTCAGATGTTCTGATGACGTGGCCATACCATCGGAGTTTCCGTTTCTTCACGACTGTGAGCATGTCATCATGTTGTCCAATGGCTTGTGTGAGGATCTGTCGGACTTCGTCCTTGATGATATGCAGAGTACAGGAAATACCCAGAAGGCTTCTGTAGCACTTCATCTGCATGATGTGTATTCTCCTTTGTAGATCTGCTGTGAGGGACCATGTTTCGCAAGCTTATAGGAATATGGAGTTGACAAGGGAGTGCAGCAGCTTTATCTTGGAATGTAGACTGCTGGTTCTGTCTTTCCAAATGGGCTCGAACCTTGTCAGGGCAGCAGTTTTCTGTGCGATACTGAAGAGAACTTCCTGTCGGAACCCATTATCTGCTGCAAGGGCGCCTAAATATTTGAAGGATTGTGTTGAGGGATTGGCCTTGGACTTTGATGTCCGTGCTTATGCTATTGGTTTTGTTGGTAATCTTTTTTGTCTTCTCTGCATTTACTTCCATTCCTTTGGCTCTGGATTGGTGTCAAGTCTTTGTACCAGCTGTTCACGTGTTTGTTCCTCTCAAATAAACCCATCAATGTCATCCGCAAAACGAAGGTTGAAAATTGATCTACCCTTTATGCTGACTGTGCTTTCGTGACCTGCAAGGGCATCTGACATGATTCGTTCTAGGAAGATGCTGAAGAGTATTGCTCTGAATTAGTTTCCGATGGCGCTGTTGTGGAGGACGGCACTGTTTGCCTTTTCATACAAGCTTTTGATGACTTCAATAATTTTAGGGATGATGTTGTACGCTCTCATGGTTGTCCACAGAGTTGCATGCCAGACTCGGTCAAACGCTATCTTGAAGTCTACAAACACATTATATAGATGTTGTTGGTGATGTAGATATGTATCGCAGATTATTCTGAGGTAGTTCGTCCTGCCCTGAATCCCGCTTCTTATTCAGCTATGAGTTGTTCAGCCTGAGGTTTCAACCTGTTGAGTATTATTTTCAGGAAATCCTTATTGGGATTGCTGATGAGGCTGATGGTGTGGTAATTTTCACACTCCTGTAGGTTACCTTTTTGGGAAGATTGATGACAAGCGACTGGGCCCACGGTGTAGGCCATTCCCCACTCTGCCAAATCTAGTTACAGATAATGGTGAGGGCGTCAATCATCGCTTCTTCTCCTGCTTAAAACAATTGAGCGGTTATGTTGTCCAATCCCGCTGACTTCCCTTTCTTCAGCGATTGCACTGCTGCCTCAACTTCTTCTTGGAGAATTGGGAGGATTTCTTCTTTTTCTTCTCTGTTCTGGGGACATGCAAACAATGATGGGTCTTCGTTTGGTATGAGGCTGTAAAGGTCAGAACAATGCTCTGTCCATCTATTCAAGACTTCTTGTTCTTCTGTAACGCATATGCCGGACTTGCTTTGGATCTTGGTGACCTTGGGCTATTTAACACTTATCAGCTGCTTCACAGTCTGGTAAGCCTTCTTGCTATTGTTTTTGTTCAGTCTGTTCTCTAGTTCATGGCACTGATCTTCTATCCAGTTCTCAGTTATTGTGCGCATTCCTGTCTGGATGTCATTGTTCATTTTTCGGTAGGCATCACATATCTGTGAGGTGTTATTTTAATTTTTCATCACTCCTCGTCTATCACACAGGTCCAAAGTTCAGGGGTGCCCAACGATTTATTCTTTGGGCGATGCTTGCCAAGGATCTCAGTGGCGGCATCTGTCACAGCTCAGTTGAAGGTGTGGTCATGGTGTTGACATCTACTTCACCAGCTCCCAAAATGAGCACTGGTGCACATTCCTTCCAATTGTGGCTTGGAATATTTCTGCCACCTCCGAGTCCTACCAGGTCGAACTTCAGTCTGGTGCATTTTGGTGTGTTTACTCTCTTCAAGTGAATCCGAAAGTAATCATCACGAGATCGTTGTCACTTCCGATTTCTGCTCCTGGAAAGAGCGTGTCTTGCCAATGCTGATGCTTGATCTGAAGCGTGTCTGGACCATGAGGTATCCAATCTGGTTGTGATGCTCCCCGCTGGGACAGTGCCATGCCCATCGTCTGTATTTGTTTGTGGAGACTAAGCGTGTTTGCCATTATCAGATTGCTGTTTCTGGCAAACTGCAAGAGTTTGATACCTCTGTTATTTGTTTCGTTGTTGCAGTGGGATCCACATGTGTTTCCCCAGTTGTGGTGTGCATCTTAACCAACCTTAGCATTCCAGTCGCCTTCCACTATGACTGTGTTCTTCTTCGGCACTTGGTCACAAACAGCCTGTATATGTTCATAGAAATCCTCGACCTCTCTGTCGCCATAGTATGATGTTGGGTCATAGGTCTGGATGATGGTGATGGTAAATGGGGCTGCTCTCAGACGGATGGTAATGAGTTTACTGGAGACTGGACGACAACCCATGATAGTGGCTCAAAAGTCTTTGTGGACCAAGAATCCTTCGACGTGCTCGTGCCTGTCATCTCTCCAGCTGAAATGAAGCTTGTTGTTTCACCTAGGCTTTTCCAGCGCAGTTTGCTGATACATAAAATAATCCATGGATAGTGGTCCAGCTCGTGGGCCAGTTCCTCTAATTTTCCCTCCGCAGTTAAGATCCTACCATTCCAGGTTTCTATGACGATGTTGTCCCTTGTGCGGATCTTTGTTGTCCATCAGTAGCATACCTATCACTCAATGTACCTTCGTCCTGGTGACCAACGGAAAGCGCGGTCCTTGGTTACCCGGACAACGACCGATCCGGCATGGAATGACTGGTTCTTTTGCAAGAAGGACCTGGCAGGGCCCAATCCTCTCCAGCCTGTTGACCACAGCCGAAATCCACAAGTCCAGTGTGGCTGGCCTTGGCTCTGAGCACGTAGTGGTTGAACCTTTAGTAAACTGAGTTGCAGTCCTCATTTCAGTAATTAATTAAATAAAGCAACCACTACACAATATTGTTATTTTAACAGGTTAATAACAGCAAGTACCTCTGCTTCTGCAAGTTTGAATATTCTGGTCAAAAGTCCGGTAAATGCCCAGTTTTATTTTAAATTAATTTAAATTAATAACACGGGCTCAGCAATTCACAGACATTTTAAAGCTATATTAAGTGGCGGAGAGAGAGGCGACTAGTCACGCTTGGGAGAGATGTGTCCCCCTAACTGTGCAAGGGGGAGTTTTTTCCCCTTGTTGTCACTTTGCCCGTGTTGTCTCCTGTTGTGCGGAATCCCTGGGTGTTTTCTTGAAACCGTGGGTAATGCAGGACAAGGAGCACCACATGTTCTCCCCGCCTGACCCTTCGTCTTGTGATTTTGGTGATGGTTAGTTAGTTAGTCATTGGGTGGGCTGGGCTAAATTGTCGGCTGACATTCTATGCAAGGGTATGGCAGTGAACTGCGCTGGCCCTTTTACCCGGCAACCCGATATACTCTCAATACGCTTCTCGCCTTGCAAGGCAACTATTTTCTATGTCTCTCTTACCAGTGATATATGACAAATAACACTTCGAATTAAGCCGTGTTCTCATGCTCGAGGCTGAGAGTGTAGAATCAAATACTATTGGCTACATTTGTAAACATCCACATGCATCAGTTCAAGAAAAAAGAAAAAAAAAGATATTTCTCTTATATAGCGCACTTACAAGTTCAGAGAGCTTCTCAAGGCGCTGGCCCATAATATCCAGCAATCACAAAATAGTTTGCTGAAGTCAGGATTCGAACCCACGTCGCCCAAGACGCACTCACACAAGTCGTGCACTCTGACCACTGAGCTATCCCTGCCGCCAGTGATGAGTAGAATAGATATGCTGCAGGCTTCTGTCAGGTGTCAGCACATCGGAGAGAGAACAAAGTTTAATTGATGACTAAAAATCTGGATGGTGGCTTACATGCTTGTAGAAGGCCGCCACCGGGGTTGCTTCTCTTCGCTCCAATAGTCGGGCACCAATGAAGATGAATAAACGTGGATATGGTAAGGACGCCACGAAAAGCTGGAAATCTTTGAATTTTGAAGGCATTCCCATGGTAACCAGTCGCTGTCCCTTCCTTGTGCACATAAAATGGGAGTCGTACCAAGTCATCTTTTGTTTTGTGATGTTCTGAAGCTGGTAACATCTGAAGCAAGCAGTATACACGTCTACAAATACTGAACAAGCAGTACACACGTCTAAAACCCTAAACAAGTAGTACAGACGTCTACAAACACTGAACAAGCAGTTCACATGTCTACGAACACTAACTAAGCGGTTCACATGTCTACAAACACTGAACAAGCGGTTCACATGTCTACAAACACTGAACAAGCAGTACACACGTCTACAAACACTGAACACGCAGTTCACATGTCTACGAACACTAACTAAGCGGTTCACATGTCTACAAACACTGAACAAGCAGTTCACATGTCTACAAACACTGAACAAGCAGTACACACGTCTGCAAACAATGAACAAGCAGTTCACACGTCTACAAACACTAAACAAGCAGTTCACATGTCCACAAACACTGAACAAGCAGTTCACTTTTAAAATATAAACAACACAAACAATAGCAAGTTGACGAACATTTCACTGTGGTGACATGTGTGAAAGGCGGTACATTAAAATTATTGTATGTTTTATTCTGTCTCCGATGCACATCGCAAACTGAATATCCTTTGTACATGCTGAGGACAATAAAGTTATTCGTATTCGTATGATCCAGACTTGCCTACTGGACGGCCGTTCTCCGTATTTGTATCTAGATCTGCCTACTGTATGGCCGTTCTCCGTATTCGTATGTAGACCTGCCTACTGTACGGTCGTTCGTGGTATTCGTACGGCCTGTAGTCTTGGGTAGGGTCGCCTAGTCAGCTCGCAAAAAATACGGTCGTGTCTAATTATTATTATTATTATTTTTATTCCGATTAAAAGACGTGCAATAAGCCCTAAAATGAGTAAAGTCATCAAAAACCTTCATGAAAAGACTACCAGTGCAGTCTTCCACAACGGCGCTATCGGAAGCGGAACAATCGGTGTGCGTCAAGGATGCCTACCCTCTCCTACACTCTTCAACATTTTCCAAGTGTGCATCATGCCATATGCCTTTACAGATCATGAATGCACAGGCGGCATGAGGGGTGGAGCAATCTCCAACCTCTGTTTTGCGGATGGCATTGATGGATTGGCTGGAGAGGAAAAAGAACTTGAAAAGCTGACAGGTAGGTTTGACACCACCTCCAGAGTCTATGGAATGGGGATAGGTGTAGAGAGGACCAAACTGGTGGCCAGCGGAACCAATGGCATCGACGCGGACATCATGGCCCAAAGCCAATCCCTCGCCACGGTCCATGGTTTCAAATGTTTTGGAGTCATTGTGTCGGGCGATGGGTCCAAAAAAGGAAGTCCTTTCCTGGATCGCACAAACGGCAGCTGCCCTGAAAAGGTTGAAACCCATTTGAAAAGACTGGACCATCAGTCTACATTTCAAGGTAAGACTGCTGCGCTTCTTGTCATCTACATCTTCCTATACGCTTGCGAAGCATTGACCATCATCTACAACGTAGAATACAGCATGGAGATGAGGTGCTACAGAAGACTTCTGGAAATTTCCTATACTCAGCAAATCCCCAATGACAAAGTTCGACAGACCATCACACAATCCATTGAACACACGATGACATTCTCACAGTGGTGAAGAAACGGAAACTCCGATGGTATGGTCACCTCAACAGAGCATCAAGACTTGCAAAGCCGATCCTGCAAGGCACGGTACAAGGAGGCAGAGGAAGAGGGACACAGAAAACGAGGATGGGAGACTAACATTCGAGAATGGACTATTGATACTGAGCGAGGCTGTGAGGGTTGCTGAAAACAGAAAAATGAAGTACGCTGGTGAAACGATCATCTGTGGTGCCCCAACGACCTTCGAGTTACGGGATACGATAAGATATGATAGGACCGGATTGGATTATTACTTTTGTCCATCTTACGGCATTGAGATAGTAGCTTTAATGAAGTAAATAACCGGTTGGAGCCTCTTTGAAGTTTGTGAACTTGGCCAGAGATACAGGCTCGAAGCGATTGGGAAGTATGTGGACTGGACTATTAAATGTGGAATGGGGTATTCAGGGTGGACTGGATTAATTAATGTATAATGAGGTATTCAGTGTGGAATGGACTATTAAGTGTGGAATAGGGTATTAAGTGTGGAATGGGGTATTACGTGTGGACTGGAGTATTAAGTGTGGAATGGGGTATTAAGTGTAGACTGGAGTATTGAGTGTGGAATGGGGTATTAAGTGTGGACTGGAGTATTAAGAGTGGAATGGGGTATTACGTGTGGACTGGAGTATTGAGTGTGGAATGGGGTATTCAGAGTAGACTGGAGTATGAAGTGTGGACTGAGATATGAAATGTGCAGAGAGGGTGAGGTCGGGCAGAAAAGAATGTTCAGTTTCGTGTTTAGGTCAACGACGATCTCGAAATCAGTCCAACACGCCTCTCGGTTTGAGAACTCGAAGTTCTCTGCCTAGTCGCATTGTGTGTTTTAGTTTTGGAAGCTCAGACGCTTCTCAATGACTTTAAAAAAGATGGGTTATTCTATCCTGACTGTGTTGTGTGAATGGTATTGTCAAAGATTGCTGTTTGTTGGGACAAGAAAGATTCTGATTCTGATCCTGATGATAACATTGCAGTTAGCGTGAACATGGGCTAGTGTAGTTTATTTTGTTCATGTTTTGGTATTTCCAAACATATCTGGAAAGCCAAGTCAACAAATGTTTATCACCCACAATGGAGAATTCATACAGCGAATAAGAAAAGAAAAAAAGAAAAGTCACTATGTACTTTTCGATTCACACACACACAAACACACACACACCCACCCCCCCCCCCACACACACAACATGGTCAGATAGAATGTATATAATGAAATGCCCAGAAAGACAATTGAATACCCAAGCACCAAGACAGTACTAGAAAGAAATTCTGGCATGGTTTTCATTCAGCAAGGAGATGGTAGTAGGAATGAAAGTGGTTTTTGTACCTGTGTTCTTGAGCAGAGCGGAATCTTCGTTTAGAAAATACTTTGACATAGAATAAGCCAAATGTCGGTTTATCGGTCGGACGCCATATCTAAAGAACGACTTACACATTTATGAACAAACCTCAAAGAAACGTTATAAATAGTGGCTGCGCAAAGTTCAAGGTCATTGAGTCATTTTGTACACGTCTTGCATAAAATCTTAAAATCTGCTGAAACGATTTTGTTGAGTTTTGGTATACCTATCCATTTTATCCTGTCCCGTAACTCGAAGGCCGTAGGGGCACCACAGATGATCGTTGAACCAGCGTACTCCATCTTTCCCTGTCCTCAGCAACACTCACGGCTTCGCTCAGTGTCAAGCCAGTCCATTATCGACTTTGTCATCCCACCTCTTTTTCTGTCTCCATCTTCCTCTGTCTCCTTGCACAGTGCCTTGCAGAATGGTCTTTGCAAGGCATGATGCTCTGGTGATGTGGCCATACATTCGGAGCTTCCGTTTCTTCACCTCTGTGAGCATTTCATCATGTTGTCCAATGCTTGTGTGATGGTTCTTCAGATTTCGTCATTGGTGATGTGCTGGGTATAGGAAAGGTCCAGAAGTCTTCTGTAGCACCTCATCTCCATGCTTTGTATTCTTCGTTGCAGATCTGCTGTGAGGGTCCTTGTTTTGCACGCGCATAGGAAGTTGGAGATGGCAAGGGAGTGCATCAGCATTACCTTGGAATGTAGACTGATGGTCCTGTCTTTCCAAATGGTCTTCAATCTTGTCAGGGCAGCAGATGTTTGTCCGATCCTGGAGAGGACTTCTTTCGGGACCCATTGTCTGAAACAATGGCTCCTAAATATTTGAAGCTATGCACTTTGTAGAGGGCGTGGCCTTGGACTATGATGACCATTTTGATGTTTTTGGTGTTGTTGTTCATCAGTTTGGTCTTCTCTGCACTCATTTCCATTCCAAAAGCTCTGGAAGTGGTGTCAAGCCTCTGTACCAGCTGTTCAAGTTCTTGTTCCTCTCCAGCCAATCCATCAATGTCATCCGCAAAACGGAAGTTGGAGATTGATCTACACCCTATGCTGACTGTTCCTTCGTGATCCTCAAAGGCATCTGACATGATGCGCTCTAGGAAGATGTTAAACAGTGTCGGAGAGAGTAGGCATCCTTGACGCACTCAGAGCGTTGTTCTCAACCAGTTTCCGATGGCGTTGTTGTAGAGCACTGCACTGGTAGCCTTATCGTACAGGTTTATAATGACTTCAATAATTTTAGGGCTGATGTTGTACACTCTCATGGTTGCCCACAGAGATGCATGCCAGACTCTGTCAAACGCTTTATTGAAGTCTACAAACATATGATATTGTCACCGCCACGACTCCGTCCAAGCAGACGCCACAAACAAACAACTTACGCACGCAGACAGCCCAGACAGAATGGCGATTTCCCGCAGACGTGAAGGGATGAAAACACAACAATTATATATACAACTTTCAACCTATTTATTCATTCAAGCCACACACTCATACACATACAACATTTACACATGAAACGAAGAAAATTATGATGAAACAATCAATGGTTCAATGAACAATGAAATGGTACGTCAGGATGATCGAGGGTTGCTAATCAACCAAGGTCCATGTATCGAACTGTGCACAGCCAATGTCCGTTGCACGTAAACAAACAAGAAGGGGGGTTCAAGCGTTAGGAGAGGGACAACAAGGAAAGAGCCAACCTGGAGGAATGAAGTCCCTGTCGCCTCCTCGCAGCGTCGGCCTCCGAAGTCCCGGTAACGGTATCCTTCCCCTTCTTGTAGCTGATGTCGGACCGGTGCTGTTGATGACCATACGTGGTAGCGTTACCGCCCCCACTCGCCGCTGACGATGGTGATGAAATGATGATGGTGACGCAGTAGTCGCGGCAGCCCTGCCACCGTCGACGTCACACAGCTGGACTCCTCCCGTCAGCTACACCGCGACGTCGAGGCCAGGTTCCGTCCACCCACGTCACAACCACCACAGGAAGGGTGGGATTGAGGAATGATGATGATGGAGACAATGATGAGGACGTGTAGACAACGATGGACACGGAACGTTACAGATGGTGATGACGATGTTTAGTCCACCCGACCAAGTGCCCTCGCCGTTGACGCACGACGTTGGTTAACGTTGAACAACGTTGCCCAGTTGACGAACTGTCGAACTGACGAATTGTCGAACCTGCAACATGCTTGTCGCATCGTTAATGTCCTGTCTACCTGCCTCTGCCCCCCTCCCTCCGTCACACTTCCCCCCCCCTTCCCTACTCAACAACTTCTGATGCTTGAGGAGACACAACTGCTATCCGCTTCCCCTTCCTTGACTCTCTCTCGCTTATTTCCCTTTTAGCTACCGTTATTGTCACTTGTAAACAACGCATATCATATAACGCAATGAAATCATGAATGCAATGTAATGAGCAATGCTGCAAATGAATACATGTAAACATCAACACATTATTCATATCAAGCATCCACAACAACAACAACAGCAACCACTTCCATCCTACCATCATCCTCCTCCCTCACTCTCTTCCATCATTCTCCCTTTCCACCGTGCAAACCTTCTCATCCTTCCTTATCTTTGCACACAGCTTTCGTACCTAACCCCAAACAACCGGCACTAGGTTACTGGGCACAGTGAGGAAAATACCACCACTCCACTCACCCACACGGTTCGAATGTAAACGTACTCCGTAGCCCTTCTCCACTGCTTCCTACGAAAGTACTCCAATAGGGTAATCCATGTAGTGCGTAGCTTCTCTTAGCAGACACTTCCTCGATGCTAAGCTACCACACTAACACCAAACTTTTCTATTCTTTAGTATACTCCACACTGAGTGTAACACTGTAGAAAAAGCAACTTTCACAACTAGTATTATTCTGTACCAGTTAATATAATTCGTCATTAACCGTCCTACCCTATATTCACAGAACACACCAACAAACCCAGAGCACAAGACAACCACGTCTACACAGTAGCTCTATCAAACCCTGTTCTGACCTACAGTGAGTATATTTCTCAACTGGCTAACCGACCTATGCTGCTTAATCATGCTTTGCACGCTTCAACTCTAATAACAACGCACACCAAAACACGCAGTTACGACCTCTAACCCATTATACTCTTCACCCACAACCTGCCCGGTTTCTACCACAGACTGCCCTGTGACATTAGATGCTGTTGGTGTTGTAGGTATTTCTCACAGATTAGTCTGAGGTTTAAAATCTGTTCAGTGGTATTTTGCCGTGCCCTGAATCCTGCTTATTTTTTTAAACTATGATTTGTTCAGCTTGGGGTTTCAACCTGTTGAATATTATTTTCAGAAGGACCTTGCTGGGATGGCTAATGAGGCTGATGATGTGGTAATTTTCACACTCCTGAAGGTTACCTGTTTTGGGAAGCGTGATGACAAGCGGCTGGGTCCATGTTGTAGGCCACTCCCCACTCTGTCAGATCTTGATTTAAAAAAAAATTGGGTAGGGCGTCAATCATCGATTCTCCTCATGCTTGAAGCAGTTCTGTGGGTATGTTGTCCACTCCCGCTGACTTCCTCTTCTTCAGTAATTGCACTGCTGCCTCGTCTTCTCAGAGACCTGGGAGGTTTTCTTCCTCTTCTCTGTTCTTGGGACATGCTAGAACTGATGGGTTTCCGTTTGGTGTGTGGTTGTAAAGGACAGAGCAATATTCTGTCCATCTATCCAATACTTCTTGTTCTTCTGTAAAGGATATGCCAGACTTGCTTTGGATCGTGTGTATACAGTATATAGGTGCTTTAAATCACGGACCATAGTTCAGTAACAGTAGAGATAGAGAAATTGGCTGTTGAACTGCACCCCCTTTTTATCTTCCCTGCTTTCTCCTAAAATAAGTGCTATTTGAGTATTGTGCATCAATCGTCTCTCTCCCTTCAACTGCCATACTTGTTTTAAAAAAAGAAGCTATTTTAAAGTATCTTAAATTCTGTCTTGAAATAGGCCCTTCATTTCTCAAATACATCTTTTTTTAAAAACTTTTCCTCACACCCCCCCCCTAAGCTCATTTTTGTATTTTTATTACAGGCAGTAAAAAAGTATACATTGATAATATTACGTTTTAACAGCCAAACAACAGGCTTTAACTGG